>JAJGRW010000748.1:377649-419595 GCA_025461045.1 Carex parvula
TTCTGATGCCGGGTACTCATATGCCATATAATCTCCCTCTGACCTGCCATGGTTTTCTCTCTCTTCCTTTTTCTCTTCTTTAGATGAGATTTTGTCTGACTTGGCATGGTCTTCTCTCTCTTCTCTCTTCTCTTCTTTAGATTTTTCATTCAATTTTGGATCTAGGTCAATGCAAGAAAAGGCTTTGTCTAGGTCAGGAGGTAGAGAAACAGAGTCCAATTCAAAAGCACCTTGCGGGACCTGCTCTTTCTCATTACCAGTGGTACGGTACCAGGGAACATTATGAGAGAACCTCAGTATTTCATTTTTGGGTATTACTACTGGTGCCGCCTCTTTTGATTGCATAAAGAGACTAACAAACCCGTTAATTTTCACTAAAGGCATCACTATAAACCCAGTACCGTCAGTCAAATCCGATACCACCTCAACCATCTCATAATCAAATTTTTTCTTCTTGCCTGATTCAGAGCACCAATTAAAGTTCCAATCTTTGAACATTGCCCATATATCTCCCTTTTTTGGGTATATATAAAAAGCATTCCTCTTACCGACTTTATTACACGATAAGGTATGAGAGAACATTAACAGCTCATCAACACATTGAGTCTTACCGAGTTTAAACGCACCAGTGGCAACAGGGAGGCCTTTGCAGGTCCATGTTTGAGTAAACAGATCCGGGTCGGGTTCAAACCAGGCTATGTCTATCTCAAAAGTCGGTACAGTGCGCACAGCTCTGATACGGGCGTAGAAACGAGGCATCCCGTCTCTGTCATCATACACTGCCCAGACCTGGTCCACCGCGAACTGGGTCGGGTCCCTCAGATTATCAAACTGAAAGAACTCTGGATCCGGGTATGTATACTCTTTCGGTTCTGAATTCAAATCCGCTTCGGATTCCTCTTCCTTTTCATCATCAACATCATCATAATCATCATCCATGTCATCATCCAAGTCCTCGTCAGCTTCGGCCTTTTCATTGTAACTGACGTTCTGTTTCTGACGAGATGACCGACGAGGCGGGTCATTGGACCCGTTTGGTTGCACCCGCGGGTTCCAAAAACATTCATCTTCGCTATCACTTGATCAGTGAATCGTCAGATTCTTCATCCTCTTCTACACAAATTTTCTCTTTCGCTTGTTCGATTTCAACTGGGGGCATATTTGTACCAGCAGGGGTAGGCACACTGGTACCAGGCCCTGACTTATTCCCGCTCCTTTTTGGGCATTGCCAGATTGACCTTTCAAATTTAGGATCACCATTGGGAGTGGTACCAGCACTGGTACCGGCAGTGGTGGGGCCATTAGAGGGGGATTCGGCCTCAAGTTGGGTTAGGTGTAACACCATTACCGGCACCGGTACCAGAAGGCCTGACCTGTTCATTCATATCATAAGCAATAAATGGTTGAGACAGTTCTGACACCTGAGCGCCTTTTTTCAAAATGGCCCTATAGTAACTGGTACAGCATGCCGCACGATTGGCAAATTGTCCAGAAGGTTTGAGTCGCATCTGACCCGTTACAACCCACATTACCAGTTTGTAGCACGACTAGCCTCTTGCAGCAGGTGGTGGGCCCCGCCTGACCTGTGAATAGTTTGGCCTTGCATTTCTCTTCATGTCATGAAGAGATCTCTTCCCTTTGTCAGTTAAAATACCATTTGCCTCACCGATTAATTTAAAGGCCGACTCGAGCACCCGAAAATTTATTTTTATCGGGATGGAGTAATAAAGCAAGTTTTCCGGTACTGCCTTTTTTTATCCCAGGTCATCAGCAGTGGTACCGACTTGGAGTATCCCGTACCAGTCGGTTTCACCATTCACCTTAGTATTGGCTGAGCAGTGCACTTCACATACTGTTACGATTTGGTTCAGGTTTTCTAGGTCAGGATACAGCTTGCCGGCTTTTAGGGCTATTTTGTGGGCCCCGCTGTAGTCTTTTTCAGTTAGTTTTCGTTCTGCCAGGTCCCGCGCTCTGACGGCCTCCTCCTTGTTGCATTCCATTTTTCTTTTTCTTTTACAAAACCTTGTTATAGTGAGTCGTTATAGAGATGCCGTTCGCAACTAAAGGTTCTTCATTCTTGATTCAGGGGCCTGTATGAACAAAAATACCAATAAAAACTATTAGAGTTCATGGATCTTAAACACATCCAATTTAGAAAAAAAAAAAACAAAAATATAAGAATTACCTAGTTAAGTTCTAAAAAAGAAAATCTCTAATAAACATAGCACATGTATCTCGAAAACAAGCTATACTTTCAACTCCTTTTAATCTCCCCTATAAAACCCTAAAAATTGAAAGATTGATTATATTAACAAATTTATTTAACAAACACAATAACCGGATCAACATTTATCAAGATTCAAACAGTGAAATTATAAATATGTTCTTTCTAATTTAAGGCTATGGATAAAAATATTGTGCAAAAAATATCAATAAAAAAAAATAATTTCTTGAAAAAAGATGAAAATATCAGAGCAAAGAATGGAAGAGCCAAAAAAATAAAAACAAGAATTACCTAGTTAAGTTCTACAAAAGAAAAACTCTATCAAACATAGAAACATGTATAAAAATTGATAAAAATATAATGCAATTTCAAAACCTACTGCTCATGCACCAGAATTACAAAAAGTTAACAATTTATTAGGATGCATTCAACACCATTTTAATTTTTTGTATTTTTTTTAATTTCTATTTATTATTTCTAAAATAATGTTAGACTCCACCAATACCTGATAACCAAATACTTCCAAAAAAGTCAATCAAAATCTAACCGATTATTGGGATTTTCACTTTTGAATCCAATGTACAGCACAAAAACATACTCAAAATTGTAATATTTTCTCTATTCAACTTCTTTTCTGGTCATGCAACAGTATCAGGCTAAAATTTACCAGTTTAAACCAAATTTACTCAATGTTTACCATCCATTATTCAAATTAAACCAAATTAAAAGTAATTGAAGTTCCCAATTGCAATCAAACATACCCATAAACTACAAAATTAAACGGAATACATCAATTTAAGCAAACTTAAACAGTTAAACTTGAGCAGAACAAGAGTAAGGGGAAATAAGTACCACAATTGAGACTAAGCACAGCGCTATCTCATGCAATGCTCTCCTTCTCCTCCTGCAACCAAATCAAATATTCACAAAAAAAACAAAAAAAAAAAATTAGAGAAAAACCCTAGATTTCGTACTAAACTAAAAAAATACACAAATCCATAGAAGCAACCTCTGTAACTCACCAGCTCAATAAACGGTCGATAAACTCAAAATCAATTCACCCCAAAAAACCCTAGATTTCGAAGAGAGAGAGATTGGCGAAGAGTTATGAGCACGGCACAGAGAGAGAGAGAATTTCGATAAGAATAAGGGGGCGGAGAGGAAAATATTTGGTGAAGCGGATTTACGAAAAAGCCCGCGAGGCGGTGTGAAAAGACTAAAATACCCCTGCTCTTTCCGAAATATTTCTCGTTTGGAAGGCCAATGTAGTGTAATTTTGGCGGGGTAATGTTAGAAGAGGAAAGGGTATGGAGGGAAATGAAATTTGAAGTGAGTTTACGGTAATACCCCTGAATCTTTGTAAAAATTTCAGCGCTACTGCCCTAAGAAAGGTATCGGAAATAGAGCGGAGGGCACAAGGAGGGAAAACGATTTTGAAATGAATTTACGAAAACACCCCCACTGCATTGCTAATATTTCATGTTTGTATACGTCTGTCCATATCTAAGGAGTGTGTTGGATATTTGTGGTCGAATCAAAATTAATTCGGTGTTTATAAGAAATTTAGAATGACTGAATGAGAGGTCTAGAGTGGGAAAAATGGCATGGCGAAGCCGGTTTTATTACGGAACGGCACGGAATGATATTGTATGTGTGTCAACTACGTGTCGTGACTCGCGTGTCTCGTGCTGTGCATTTGCGTGCAGTGTCTATCTTTTAAAACTTTGGCACAGCACGGCACGGCACGGCACGGCACGTGAAAAATTTAGTCACGGTACGGCACGACACGTAGTCACGCGAGTCACGTGTAATTGGGACCATTAAATATTGATTTAATGGTGAATGTTGAATAAACTAACCTAAATTATGATTAAATGGTCACGCGAATCACGTATGGTCACGGCACGTTTAGGCACGGCGTGACTCACGTGGCGTGACCATTCGCGTGCCGTGACCACTCCTTGACATTTTGATCACGGCACGGCACAACACGTGAAAAATTAACTTAGTCACGGCACGGCACGGCACGTTTTTTCCACTCTAGAGAGGTCTGTTTGAAATTTGTGTCAGATTGAAACAGAGGATTTAGATTTAGGAACGCGTATCATCTGCATTAACTCAAAAGGAAATTTTTTGAGTTAATAAATCTCAACCATCTGATTATAAACGGAGCTAATTCGGTTCCTGCCTATAGCATAGGGAGCATTTCAATATTCGTGTAGATCTAGTCTGCACGACTCTTAAGACAGATCAGATGGTCGAGATGCATTAACTCAAAAGATTCCCTTTTGAGTTAATGCAAAGGATACAAATTCTAGATTTAGTGATGTCAAATGATATCTTTTTAACTTTTTATCTGATTTGTACCGTATTAAATAAGATTTTTTTGTTAATTTATTGGATATGGGTAAAAACAAAATTTAACTTATTAAGTGTATGGATAAAAGTTATTTTGTATCCATATTTTGTAAGGCAGTTACAAATAACTAAAGTTAGGGAATGATGTGCTCACCATAGCTCTAAAAATTTATCAGATTGATTTCAAACGACAAATCTAAACTGTTGAAATTTATCTACTACATGAGTGATGCATGTACATGAATTTTTTTTAGAAGTTTCGAATTCATTTAGTACAAATTGTAAAAAATAATAATGAAAAATGAATGCATAAAACAAATTATAAAATAACTTATAAAAGGTTCATTTTTTTGACCGCTTGATCTTGTACTAAATGAATTCGAAACTTCTAAAAAAATTTCATGTACATGCATCTCTCATGAAGTAAATGAATTTCAACGGTTTGAATTTGTCGTTTGAAGTCAATCCGATAGACTTTTGGAGTTGTGCTCACCAAACTCTCTTGGGGAGCACATCACACTATTATATTTTGTGATATTCTTGGTGAGCACATCACACTCTATTATATTTTGTGATATTAGACACATGATGTATTTAATACACACACACACACGTAGATGTTCTGATCCGTCAACGACTATGATTACAAGATGAAATTTCAAATTGGATATCAATCCTCCAATCAAATAGTTTGCTTTATTTTGAATTTTTGATTTAATGCATATTTTTGATGTTTTTCTACGTGTAGAAGTCTAAATTTATTTAGACACACGCTCGCTGCACGTATTCGTCGCACTTATTTGATTGTCAGATACTTGGTTTTCAAATTAATTCTAATTTCTTTCTATTTTTAAAATATCATTTAAAATATTTTCGGGTTGATTGATAATTAATTGGTAACGTTAATGTATTAATTTCTTTTCATTATTTTATATCATTTAAAGGAAATGATATTTTTCATCAAAACACCATTTTATATAATTAGTCCGCCTTAATTTTTTTTAGTTAGTCCGTCAAACCACCATCATGTATAATTATCAATCACGGTGGCATACCATAAGTGATGGTTTGTGATATATGCTCTTAATTATGTTGCGGGACATAATCTCCATTATTATATTAAGCACGTAGATGTCCTGATCCGTTAACGGCTCTGATTAAAAGATGAAATTTCAGATTGAATATCAGCTCTCTGATCAAATATTGTGATTCTATGTATCTTTTTTATGTTGTTTTATATGTAAAAGTTTAAATTAATTTAGATACGTACTCACCACACGTACTCGCCATATGCAATTTTATTATCCTTTTTATTGATTTTGATTTCTTTCTAATTTTTTAAATGTCATTTAAAGAATTTTTGAATTGATATTGATAATTGATTGGTTGTGCCTTTATATTTCTTTCTATTTTTTTTTAATATCATTTAAGGAATATTATTTTCATTTAATATGTCATTTTGTATGAGATTTTTTATGAAAATATGTCAAAAAGATAAAAAAAATGTATGGCATTTAATATATCATTGAAGGAATATTATATACGTGTATTTAATATGTCATTTAAGAAGTATTATTTGTCATTTAGTTTACATTATTTTTTGAAAATATGTTATTTTATATGAGATTTTTTTTTCTCTTATAATATGACCCGTTGCAACGCACGGACACGATACTAGCTAGCCATTGTGTGTATTTGTACGAGAATTAGAAATTTTACTCTTAAATAAAAATAAAACTTAACTTTTTAGTCATTTACTTTTAAAAAAATTCGATTTTTAATCTTACAAAATAGATGGTGTTATGCTTTCATAGCTGCAACATAATTGATTTTAAGATGTAGATGGATAAACAAAGGAAATCTGTCTCAACAGTAACATGTTCTGTTGCAACGCCCAGGCACAATACTAGTATATATAGAGAGAGAGGAGGACTCTAATGCTTCATTGCTTTCGTATCCCAATACATCTTTATATCTAATTTTAAAGTCCAAACAGACGATCTGAACCGCTCAACGATATCCACATTAAAATATGCTTGGAGATCAAATTATATATTTTTTGGAAAAAATTTACTATTTTTTAAGATACCTACAAAATCAATGTGTTTCATAAAATTTTGAACCATCTAAAAACAATAATTTTGTACCTATCTTAAAAAAATAATAAAAGATTTCCAAAAATTATAAATTTGATCTCCAAGCACATTTTAATATGGATTTCATGTTGAGCTGATCAGATAATTTGTTTAGACTTTGAAATTGAAAATAAAAATGTAAAATATGATTGAGACATAAAACAATAGGGCATTTGAGCCCTCCTCGCATACACACATGTATGTATGTATAGATATATGTATATATGTATGCATATATATATATATATATATATATATATATATATATATATGAGTAAGGCTACGGTGCTTACTTTGCAAAGCACTTTGAAAGTTTCTGATCCGGTGGTCCAGAAAATTTTACTGTTTTTTACTGTTCACCGTTGGATCAGCGATTTTCAAAGTGGCTTAATAAATAGTAAAAAAATTTCAAAAAATGTAAAATTTGGTCTCCAAGCACATTTCAATATTTAGAACATGTTGAACGGTTCGGATCGGTTGTTTGGATTTTCAAAATACAAAAAGTGGCCCGAAGTAAAGGGGTGGGTTTACTTTGCAAAGCACCGTAGCCTTACTCTATATATATATATAGAGAGAGTTCGGTTAGCGCCAAAATATTTGGATAGAAATATTTATCCAACTAAGTCCAGAATCGTTAGATTAACATTTAGATTCGTGCTTCATCACTAAATTGATCGCTGAGCTAGCTAATTTTTGTTTTTCCCGTCTCCTCTACGCCTCTCTGTTTCTTTTCGTCCAGCCCCGCCCCCCATTTCTCTCTCGTTCTCATCTCCTCCACCCTCAATCTCTCTTTCATCTCCTCCGTCCTGATCTCTCACTCGCCTCCACCACCCTCTTCACTGACCTCTAAGGGTCGGTTTAGCTCTCTCCTCCCTCTTCACTGATCAGTCTACATCACATGGAAGTGATGGAAGGTGTACCTCATTTGTAGAAAAAAGATGTCTTAACAATTTCAGGTATTGTCAGAGAAGGGCAAAGATGGAAAAGTCTAAACATATTCAGTTTGTTTCATTTTTCTAGCCCCAGATTTTTAATTTTTTAATGTCTGTTTAGTAGTGGTGTAAACGGAGTGGATTCGGAGCGGATAATGCTGATACCATATCCGTATCCGTCTTTTAATGAGCGGATACGAATACAGATACAGATAGTAAACGGATGTCAAAATTCAAAATCAAATCCGTCTTAAACGGATACAGATATGGAGCGGATAATCTACAAATACAGATTCGAATACGGATACGAAGCGAATATTTATCCGATAATTGAGTCATAAACATTAAAATACCAATAATATTAACAAATTAAGAAAAGCAAGTCAGAAGATTAAAAAAAAAAGGTAAAACAAAAATCCAAACAAAAGAAGAAATAATAATCCAAAGAAAAAAATTAACAATACTTAAATGAGTCCGGGATTTGGGGTCCTGGGACACTCAGTAGGGATTGGGTTTTGTTCAAAGGGCTTTGGACATTCAAAGCCAGGCTTAAATGTCTGATTTGTACTGAGATTCGTGCAAACATATTTAAAATTTAATAAATTTAAATGACTCCTTGACTCTAAATATTAATTTGTACTAATTTTGATACAGATCGAACAGGTTAGGTCCGGCTTTGAACGAGACTTTGTCCAAAGCCATTTGGACAACAACCCCACCCCACTTAGTAATACTCCGAATAGTCCAAAGAATAATGAAATAATAAAAAAAATGGATACTCCAGCGCATTGAAAAGAGAAACTGTCTGGTTCGTCCGGAGCTTTAAGTTATTAATCCCACATTAAATAGGTAAATAAGTATGGGGCGCTTATACATAAGCCTCAGAAATGAAGAACTAGGGATGTCGGGTTCTGGGTTACGGATAATTCAGATATCCGCTCCGTTTAGGCGGAAGAGAATTTATCTTTTTTCGAATCCGCCAGTTTTCTTTGTATATTAAAATTAGAGGGATGCTTCTATGGGCATAAGGACCTATTTGTAAAATGAGCATATTTTTATTTTCAAAGTTCACTCAGTCGATCCGACCGTTCAACATTTTCTCCATATTACAATGTACTTGGAGGTCAAATTTTACATTTTTTTGAATTTTTTTACTATTTATTAAGTATTTTACAAAACTAGTCAAATTCAGACCATTGAATTTTGTACCCATATTAATAACTAGTAAAAAAATTCAAAAAAATGTAAAATTTGACCTCCAAGTACATTGTAATATGGAGAAAATGTTGAACGGTCGGATCGACTGTTTGAACTTTGAAAATGAAAATATGCTCATTTTACAAATAGATCCTTATGCCCATAGAAGAATTTGCCTTAAAATTATCCAATCTTTGCTAAAAGAAAATACAATATTGAAAAGTGTAGGGACTCAACTGTAGTTTTTTGTGCACTTTGTTCTGACATCCCTGTATTGAACTGGTACTGTAATCCAACATAAAATTGTACTCGAATGGATTATGATACCATAACAACTCCAATTCAAATTGTAAAACATGCTAACATGTTTAATTTAAATTTCACATAGGTTACACATTTTCATAGTGCCAGAGAGCTTGATGCCCTTTCTTAGGCTTTTAATTTAAAAAATTGAGAGGTTTAAATAATAATATATAAGACAAAAGGCCTGAAGCACGAATCTGAAAGTTAATCTAATGATTATGGGCTTAGTTGGATAAATGTCTCCATCCAAATGTTTTGACGCTAACCGGACTCTCTCTCTGTATATATATTTGTTGTATTTTAAATTAAATTATATATGCTTTTAATGTATTTATTTTTATTTTTTTAATAGGTAAGGGTAAGATTTATTTTAAGTGAATATGAATATGAGAATGTCTCCACCTGATTCGTACCGTAATTATTGACATCCTACTTAGATCTCATTCTACCCGGTTGGCTTTTACACTATATCTGAATTCAACATTTTATGATTAGATTTGATTTAAATTCTTGTATAAAAAATAAAAATGAAATTGCCTCATATGACCCCTTTATTTCCAATTAATTAATCTTTCAAAACAAATATTATAGTCTTATATTAATATAATTTCATCACAACATAAATTTCTTTTTAATGTTGTTTAGTTACTCCCTATTCAAATACGGAATAGAATTCAAAACAATTCGCTAATCTGAATTAACACTATTGCTTTGTTATCCAAATGCATTCTTAAAAATAATATTTTTCCATCTATTTAAAAAGTTAGTATTTTTTTAAATGTAAAATTTAGTTCACAAATACATTTTCATATGGAAATCAAATTGAATAATTCAGATCGACGGTTTTAACTACTTAAAATATTTTGCTTAGGTTAATTAATTATCATGCTAAAAAATAGAGGTTTAGGAATTGCACTCTTTAAACATAGTGTTTTTGTAATGGGTTCTAATAACACAAAACAAGAGAGAAGAAATAATTTTATAAAAAAAAACCCCAAAACTTGTTCTCCGGTTTCAGCTAAAGTGAAACAAATTAATACTAAACAAAATGATCAATTGACTATCAAAAACGGTGGCTGGAAATTCCTATTGAAATTGAAAAAATATTGAGTAAGGCTTAGGTGCTATGGATAGCATAAGATCTTCCGTGCTACGGTCTCAAAAATCTATCATATAAACTTCAAACTTCGATCTAAGTAGATCAGTAAATTGGTTATATAATGAACTTGTAGAATACCAATTTGTACTATTTTTTATTTTTTTTTACTATTTTTATGATTTATGAAAAATGACTATTGGTAATTTTCTTTTATTTTCTATTAAATGTTAGGAGGTATGGAAACATATGTTGAGCTTTAACTTTTGTATTATGGAGGTGATGAAATAATCAAGATTATGTGTTAATGTTGTAGAGTTTGTTCTTAGCTTTTCTCAAATTTTTGAATCACCTTAATTGAAGTTCAAATGGAGAGCATGATGTAACTAATTTTAGTGGGTTTATAGTTATTCAGGACTAGTGTTGTGAAATCATGTTGTGTCTGAAACACGTATCGTGTCGTGCCAACACATCTAAAGTTCGAATGTGTTGTGCTGTGTCAGACAGTACCTGAGATGAACATAACACGTCTACTAGCTCGATATGACCTGGTAAGGCGTGGTTCGCGTGCCGTGTTATGCCACTTTTCATTTGCTTTTTTTGAATTTTGTTGATTTGTTACTTTAATAAGAGTCATGGGATTTAATATTAACATCAACGACCTATATTTCTTACAAAAAAAACGCAATTAGTGGCTTCAATTACAAACCAATCTCAGACTGCCACATGGCGCAATTGGATTGTTTTTAATTTTACAAAACGTGTCCAGAACATGTCTGGACGTGTCGCGCCTTTTCTGTGTCAGAACGTGTCGTGTTTATGAACGTGTCGTGTTTATGTCACTTTTAGAAAAACTTTACACAATACGTTTATGGACACAGTATAGACATGTCATGTCTGAGACATGACAAATCCAACATAACTACACTATTCAAAACTGGTTATTGGAGCACTTCCTATGTACTACTTCAGCGTAAACTGTGTAATATACAAGATACTCGTAAAGAGCCGGTTAGATAGTAACTATTTTGACATTAAATAACCCGATATTTTTATTAATATCCAAAGTTAAATAGATTAATAAATATACCTAGCTTGGCAGAGTTTTATTAAAAATATCCAAACCGGTCATTTAATGGCCAGTTCTTTTTTTTTCTTCACCGGCCATTAAATAGCCAGTCCAGACCTTTTTTTGTTGTTTCAGATCCTAAAAATAACTATTTTTCTCTCTCCTTCCTCTCACAACTCACTGAGAACAGAAAGAGAGGAAGAGAAAGAGAAAGAGAGAAAGAGAAGGCGATTTCTGAGGCGAAAAGGGCGATACTTTAGGCGATTTTCTTGTAACTTTATTTTTTTTTCCTTTTTTTTATTTCTTCCCTTTTTAATTTATTTTTTTAGAAATTGTTTAAGTGTTCTTTAAATGGCCGAGGTTGAAGAATATGCTACAACGGCTGATTCGACTATTAGAAGTGTTCTTTACGAGAACTTCGGCGATATTGACCCTCCACCTGATTGGGAAGTGTGCCCCGCATGTCGTGTCAAGGGAGATATTACGGAGATGTTCTTTTGTCATCTCTGTGGCGTAAGAGTTCACCCCAAATGTATCGACAAGAATGCTGATCTGGTAAACGATTATCGTTTCCAAACGTGAGAGTGTGTTGCGTGCTGCTGCAGGCCTTCGAAGACGTCGGGAGAAAGTTCCACTACTCTAAGCCATAGCGTTTGCTATATGAGAATACGTGGTGTGTTTTTTATGTTATTGTAGTATTTTCTGTTTAGATTTTATGTTGTAGTATGCATATTGTTTTTTTTGTTTTGTTGTTTGTCTATTCGAACTCTCCGAATTTATTTTAGTATAATTTAGTATAATTGGCACAATTTATTTTATTTTAGTCTAATTTAGCGTAATTTAATTTAATTTAGTATAACTTTGTGATAAAAAAGATCTAAAAAAATATATATATACTACCATAAAAACACACATAAAAAAAACAAAACAAATAAGATAATCCAAACATAAAACACCGAACATAATATACCAAATATAAATATTACAAAACAATCCAACTAAAATAACCAAAAAAAAAATGGTCAGTGATGATATGCTATCCAGAGGGGAACCATCGCTGTACCGGCTATCCCATGTTAACTCTGTCGGGGAGTCCCTCCCATGCTCTCGCGAAGGAATAATTCTAAACAATTTCTAAAAAAAATAATTAATAAATTAAAAAGGGAAGAAATAAAAAAGGAAAAAAATAATAAAGTTATGTGACAACGTCCTTACGACGGTCATGGGCAGAGAATTAATTAAACGAGAGGCCCAATTGCAGCGCTTCCCCTGTTTAATTCTTTTCTGACCGTCCCCTTGACCGACCTGACCCCATCCTCTTCTTCTCCTTCATGGCTCCCTTTCACCTCTCCCTTTTCAAATCGTAGGAGTCACAAAATTGTGATGACAAAGGAGGGAGGAAGAGGAAGAGGAAGAGGAAGGGGGTGTTTAATTATATTTTATATAAGATTAAATCTAATTAATTTCAGTTTTCAATTAATTGGTTAAATATGTGACTTATTAAGGTTTCGGATGGTAAATATGTAATTTCATAATTTAGAGTGGTATATATGAAATTCTCCCTATAAAAGGTCAATGGCCATCTAGTTGTAAATTTTGAAATTTGATAAATCAGAAAGTAATAGTCTCAAAATAATATCCTATATATTACAATTACATGGGTAAACATTATATGGGTGAACATATTGACAGAGCAGTTTTTGCCTCATACAGAGCACGAGTCATTTGTAGTATTGTTTTGATTTTATTGTATGTGTGCTGCATGAAGTAAAAAGTACTCTGTCAATATCGTGACACCCAAATTCATCTGCATAAAGAAAGAGATAAATAGATTAAACTAGTAATTAATTTTGTCATAAATTACTAATTATAAAATATTGAATAAATTGATCTTGTCATACCTTAAAAAAAAAAAAGAGGGATCCACTTAGTTTCAACATCTTACAACAATTTGATTCTGCGATTTTTAAAGTCCAAACAGTTAATTCAAACTGTTCAACATAATCTCTATATTTAAATGTGCTTGGAGATCAAATTTTATATTTTACAAAAATGTTGTTTTTAGACAAATCTGGATCATTGAAAAACAACATTTTTGTAATACTTAATAAATAGTAAAAAAATTCAAAAAAAATGTAAAATTTTATCTCCAAGCACATTTTAGGCATAATCGGTTATATACCCGTCAAAACTTTTGAATTTGGATATTTGCCCATATCCTATTCAAAATTTACCTCAAATTTGAATATGATATGGGCAAATATCCAAATTCAAAAGTTTTGATGGGTATATAACCGATTCCCCCCACATTTTAATATAGAGTTTATGCTGAGCGATTTGGATCAATTGTTTGGATTTTGAAAATCACAAAACCGAATTGTTGTAAGATGTTATAGTTGTAAGTGGATCCCTCGTCCTAAAAAAATTAAATATATCAAATTCGGTCTGATTTTCAGTTAGACCGTTCGACCTGCATCGAAA
The DNA here is from genome assembly GCA_025461045.1 of Carex parvula. Lineage (NCBI taxonomy): Eukaryota > Viridiplantae > Streptophyta > Magnoliopsida > Poales > Cyperaceae > Carex > Carex parvula. The sequence continues at coordinate 391,445 of JAJGRW010000748.1, forward strand.
TTCGTGCAAATTTGATCCGCATGAATATTTAAGTTGTTTGCACGAATTTGATGCTGATCGCAAGAATTTTGATGTTGGTCGGACAGCTCCAACAAAATTTAATAAGCATTGAAATAATCCAACCTTTTTTGTTTTGGTCTAAAATCTCTTTCGACGCTGCGTCGCAAAGAGAGTATATGGTGTCGCCGCCACTGCAGGTGGGTCCCGCAATGTCAGCGACGGCGATCTCCGCTTCTCTTCTCATCGGCGCGGGGTTTTTCGCGTTGGGTTACCTCCTCGCTCGCCACAAGTTCTCGTCCCGAGATAATGACGATAAATTCAACACGAGAAGTTTCTGGAGCCGACTGCTCTTCTGGTCCCACAAGTCAGCGACTGAGAAGAAGGTAGACGGAGAGCGAGATTCGATCAAGAACAAAAAGGAAAAGAATAAGAAGCCTCTTTTGGAGATTGAGAATTTGGCTGAGATCATAGAGGATTTCAAAATGGTACAATTGCAGCAATAATTAACATGCAATTTTCTAAATTCTACTCAAATTTCTTTTCTTTTTCAATTTTTTTTAGCAAATTTCACTGTTATGCGTAGTAAATTTGGCATAATTGCAACCCTAATTGAATCATAAATCCTGAAGCAACTTGGAATCAGTTTTTAACATGCAATTTTGTAAATTCTACTCAAAATTTTTATATGATGCCAATTGGAAGTGTAGACACTGGGACCCACATGATGAGGAGCAATATTTTTGAATATTCAGGGACAAAAATGGAATATGTGTGATATTTGAAGTACCATACAATTTTGTAACTTGCTCTTGATATTAATATCAAATTCTGTCTTATTTATTTTTTTGGGTTGTATAGGTGTTAGTTGTAAGGAATGATTTGAAAATGGGAAAGGGTAAGATTGCTGCGCAATGCAGGTACGTCTTTTCGCCTTTTTATGTGAAGTTTTTATTCATTTTCTTTTTTAAAAATGTTGAAAATTAAAACATAATCATAGGGATTGTGTATGTTACACCAAATATTTTGGCAATCAGAAGTTATTTTATTTCACACTTCAAACCGTTCTATTATGTGAGGTGCTTGTAATTAACACCCAATTATTACCTGGAAGAAGTTTGTTTAAACTTGAAAACCTGTATTACAATGTTTTTGCTTGTTGATTTGTGCTTAGAAATGAAACGGCTTAGATCTGCGGGGCAAAAAGTCATTGGAAACCCATAAATTCTAGACTTTACAATAAATAATTGAAAATTCATGGTTTCTTGTACCTCAATATGTTGGGTACGAGATGTAAATTTGGAAATTTTGAGGTGATATATTAGAGGTCATTAGTGAGGCTATGGTACTACTACTATGCGTAGCGCATATTGGTCCGTACTATGGATCAATATCTCCATTTTTAAAGTCCAAACAGTTGATCTGAACGGTTCAACATGATCTCCATATCAAGATGTACATATAGATCAAATATTACATTTTTTATAATTTTTTTTACTTTCTTTTAAGATAGGTAGAAATCACTTGATCTAAAGATTCTAAACCATTTTAAAATAGTGATATTCTACCTATCTAAAAAAAAATAGTAAAATAATTTTAAAAAATGTAAAATTTTAGTTTGCAGGTACATTTTCATATGAAGATCATGTTGAATGGTTCAAATCAACTCTGTACTTGGAAAATGGAGATATTGATCGATAGTACGGACCAATATGCGCTATGCATAGTACCATAGCCTCACTCTAAGGGTCATTGGTAAAAATCCTTCTCCTATTACTAATTGGTGCATAATATTACATGGTTTTTTTTCCCCTTAATTTACAGCCATGCAACTCTGGGTTTGTATAAAAAGCTTCTAAACCGAGCACCTAAATCCTTGAATAGGTATTCTTGTTTTTCTTTTTATTATTTAAATTTAGGAATTTGTAAATTATTTCTGTAACATATCATAATGTCGAAAGAAATCTGTGCTTAAATTTTACAGATGGGAAATGTGCGGCCAAGTCAAAGTGGTAGTCAAAATCGAGACCGAGGAAGAAATGCTCGTCTTACAGGTACATGATTTCTGACCATTTCTGTACCAATCACTTTGGTACCGGTACCGTCCGTACCTGTACAGAGCAAACTGCATGCTATACTACTTGGTCCTGTATTTATACTGGCAATGATACAAGAGTGAGGCTATGGTACTATGAAGCGCATATTGATCTGTACTATGGATTAATATCTTTATATTCAAAGTCCAATTAATCAATCTGAACCGTTCAACATGATCTCCATATGGAAATGTATTTGTAGATCAAATTTTACATTTTTCAAAATTTGTTTACTATTTTTTCAGATAGATAGAAAATCACTTGATCTAAAGGTTATAGACTATTTAAAAGTAGTAATTTTCTACCTATCTAAAAAATATTAACAAAAATTCTAAAAAATGTAAAATTTAGTCTGTATATTTTCATATCATAATCATGTTGAACGGTTCAGATTGATTATTTAAACTTTGAAAATGCAAATATTGATCCATAGTATCATAGCCTCACTCGTGATACAATGCTGATCCAACTTGACTGTATTTCTGTTGCTTCGCTGGTTCATACCAACTGGTACCAAGTCAGGTCAATTGGTACAATCTTCCTTGGTGCTATCACTAGTTGGTATTACCTTGCTTGTTTGTCAAATTTTACTGCTGATAATTTCTTAACATACTTTCTCATTATATGTTTGAATTTATTTTATTTTATGGACAGGAAAGAGCAAAGTCACTGAGTATACCTACGCACATAGTAATTGATGCCGGCCGAACTCAAATTGCACCAAGTCAGTTTTTATATTTACTTCATTTTTTTTTCTTGTATAAAAGAAACTTATCTGTTTGTGTTCATCTCTTTTGTTTGATTTCATCCTTTTTTTCATCTTCTGTTGCATCACTTTTCTACAAAAAAAAGAATAGATATATATGTTCTTGACAGCCACTGTGAAGCTTTAAAAAAAAAATAATAGATATTTATGGGCCATGAATAAAACTATATCACATCATGCATCATCCCTATATAAATATATATATCTCTATATATAATTTTATAATTTAATTTTTTTAATTACCATATAGGGTAACGGGTACAAAATAGTCTTTAGTCTTTACCCCCTACCCTTGCCCGTTATGTTAACGAAAGTAGAACTTTACCCTTAACCGTACCCGATAAGCTAACAGAAAAAAAACCTTACCCGTATCCGTCTTATTGGATACGATACGGGTCGGGTAAACGGATAGAAAGGGTAGTACCATTGACACCATTAATGACATGTGGCACAAAGTACAAGCTGGTGCAAAATCATTTGTACAACATCAAGCAAACTAATGTATCTTTGTTATTTTGTTTCAGATTCGAGAACTGTCATGTCTATTCTTGGTACGTTTTGGAGCCCCTCTCATGCTAATTTCTACAAAAAATTCAAATTATGCGGTTTGGTCCCTGAACGTATATATGTTTTCCTTGATCATTTTTGAGAATGCGTAATATAGTTTCTCTCTAGTCTGTGGTTGTAGTTAATTGGATAACTATGATGCATGCTTACATCAATTAGGAACTAAAGTCACACTAAATTGAAGTTCAAGGACTGAACTGCAAAATTGTTGTTGTTTCTGACTTGGATTGTATTTTAAAGATCAAACCATTTTATGTTTTCTTATTCACCCAAAGAAGTGCAAATGCTTAGTAAGGACCAAATATGTAATTTCTCCTTTGATAAAATTTGGTTCCAACCTAAAAATTCAGAATTGCTCCTATTATGATCTCTTGTTTTAAAATTTTTGTTTTGAAATTTAATTATATAAATCCTGATAATTCTTTTTTATTTTATTAACAGGTCCCGCTGACATGGTTGATGATGTCACAGGTGGTTTGAAGCTTCTGTAAAGAGTGCAATGCTGAAAATAGGAAGGGTTAAATTTTATCAAATTCATGAAAATTAGTGCATTTAAAAATTTGAAAGTTTTCTATGTCTAAGATAGAAAAATTATGAGTTATCAAATTATTGTAGAGATTCTCATACTTAGGAGGTTTGAAATTTTTTTTTCTCTTGTACTTTGTGATTTTTTAGATATTTGAAATTGTTTCTGTGCTTATTTGCTGAGATTGTTAGAAAATTGTTTTATTTTGCATTTTTGCTAGATAGTCTTTTGAAATGATGAAGAAAATATATGGAGTAATGGTAAGGTATAAGGTTATATGTGTTTGCTTGATTGATTTATTGATATGAAGCTCCTTTTTGTTTTATATATTGATATAACGAGTAGAACTAGGGTGTTCCTAAGTTCACCAAGCCTCTTTGTGAACTCAACTCTAAAATCTATCGGATTGACTTCAAATGACGAATCTGAAGTGTTGAAACTCATCTTCCTTATGAGTGATGCGTCTACATACAGAAATTATAAAATTTTTAATTAATTTTGTATAGAGTCAATTGGTCAAAAAATAAATGCATCAAATTAATTTATGAACTAATTTTGATCGCTTAATTTCATACAAATAATTTGAAAATTTAAATTTTTTGCATGTAAACGCATTACTCGTAAGGTAGATGGATTTCAATAGTTTGGATTTGTTATTTGAAGTCAATCCGATAGATTTTAGAGTTCACAAAAATAACTTGATGAAGTTAGGAATACCTAGTTTTGTATATGAAGAGGGATTTAGTTACCACAATTTTGAGTTACAACAAAATTACCACAATTATTTTTTACATTTTCAAATTCCAAATCGTCGATCCAAACCGTTCAACATAATCTTCATAATAAAATGTGCTTCCAGATCAAATTTTATATTTTTTTAAATTTGTTTACTATTTATTAAGTATTTTACAAAAACTAGTCAAATTCAGACCATGAATTCTGTACCCATCTTAATAAATTGTAAAAAAATTCAAAAAAATGTAAAAATTTGATCTGGAAGTACATTTTATTGCGGAGATCATGTTGAGCGGTTTCGATCAACGATTTGGAATTTGAAAATGTAAAAATCGACCGTTGTAACTTAAAAATTGCGATAACTAGATCCCTCCCCTTGGTACATTGATATAACTTGTAATTTCAGATTCGTTGGTTTGAATCCATTTGATTGTGGTGTACCACTTAATTAAAAAGTTGGTAAAGATACCTAATGCATTATACCTAAAGCAGAGAGAAAGCAAGAATGGGTACAAAAACTAGCTGGAGCTGTTCAAATTATATATATATATTTGTACGGTGTAAATGAAGGCGTGCCGCGTGCATATCGTTTTTGTACGGTATACTAACCATTCTCTCAATTTTTATTTCAATAATAAAAAAAAGATTCTCTCAATCTTGAACGCAATAATTAGAGCAGAAAAATGACGTGGCGGAGTCGGTTCTGTCACGAAATAGCACGGTAGTATTTTGTACTGTAATTATCTTTTGAAAATTTGACACGACACATCACGTGAAGGTTATAGTCATAGCACGTGATCACGTGAGTCACATATAATTATGACTCTTAGATCTTGATCAAACAGTGAATCTTGAATAAACTAAACTAAATTATGAAAAAAATAGTTAAATGTGATCAAACGTGACCAATCACGTTTGGCCATGGCATCACTCACGTAGAGTGACCATTCGCGTACCGTGATCATCCTTCGACATTTTGGTCACGACACAACACGAGACCAAAAGTCTCAGCGTGTTAGTCACGATATGACACGGCACGTTTTTTCCACTCTAGCAATTAATAACGCTGTGTTTGATTATGTTTGATTGAGGCTTAAACCATAAAAGAATAAGGGGTTAAGGTTTAAGTTATTTCACCAAACAAGCATTCAATATGCTGATTTAATTAGATGTAAGTCTAAATTTAGAATGAACTAAACTGATCTAAATTAAACCATCTCTTAGGCCTCCTTAATTTTAGTTCTCAACCAACTATCACTTAAAATTATGGGATTGATTTTAGTAGATGAATTCAAATGCCCACTTACAAAATTTTAAATTTATTATTTTTTGATTTATTTTCTGAATGACTGCACCAAATATTATTAGAAAACGATGGCACCAAAAAAAATATACATTTCTTTCAATCTATTGGCCTTGTACAAAACAAACTCGGAATTTTAAAAAATAAAACATGAATTTATTACTCTTCAATTATTATATCAAGCCAAACAATTTACTAGTTTGATAATTTTAATGTTAAAAAAAGTTACATAATATCGTTAAAAAGCTTAAGTTCATATCATCTTTACCAAGTTAAAAGTTGGCTTAGAATTCCCAAAGAATGATTTGATGTAAATTGGCATAAATGCTTTTAGTTGAAAGAATTGCTACTTTAGGTGAATTTTTTAAAGAATAGAATTTGTTATAAAACAACTTAGTAGCCACTCATCTTAATTTGGGAATGAAAAAAATCACCTTTTTTTTTGTAAGAAAATAGTTACAATCTCTTATAACTTGTCAAAAACTTAATAAAAGAAAAAACGAATAAATTTTCTCTCTAGTCTCTATCCTCTTTTTATCATTCCAATTTTTTTTTTTTCATTTTACCGGATACGCAGATTTAATCTGCACACCATCAGAAAAGAGACGCAAATTAGATCTGCGCTGTTTTTTAGAGAGACAGCCATTTCTGTGTTGTCTCTAAGAGAACTCAAATTTAATATGCGTTATTTTACTGATAAAAATTAAATTTTTACGAAAATCTTGTCAATTATATTATTATTTTTTAGACAAAGGTATGAAAAAAAAATTCGGTTTCTCATAATTTATTTTTTGTGACAATTGGAGTCAGGAGGTGGTTTTAAATATTGGTCAGAAATTATTTCCATTATTTATTAATTTATTTTAATCAAGAACAACAAGTTACACGTGACAAAATTGAAAATCAATGGACAAATATTATTTGGCATTATTTTTGAAAGCGACCTTGTTTCTTTTGAAACAAAGAGTACAGCATTAATTGCTGTCGCACAAGTACCCAAAAACTTAAACTAATTTACATAAAAAGGACCAAACGGCGTGCTTAAATAATAATTCTTTGCTTCTACTTTTCTCCACGCCTACATGGCCTATATTGTGCCTTTCCCATTTTACACATAAACCCTCGTATTATTTAAAAATATAAATAGGTCATTTTTTTTCTAATTAAAAAAACCCATTAAAAGTTTAGCTATGAAAAAGATTGAGGGCCTGTTCGGAGATTACTGTTCACGTGGGAAAAAAAAAATTCACTCAGACTGAATTTTTTTTTTCCCACATGAACAGTAATTTTTAGTTCAAAATTTTTTCAATCCCGTTCCTATTCCCATTCCACTCCATCCGCCGAACAGGCCCTGAAATAGTTCATATAAATTAGGATTTCTGTTAATAGATCCAAATTTTTTTTTCATTGAATAATTTAAGTTCGGCTAGCGATATTGGTAGTATTTGAGTCTAAAAATCATTAACTTTAAAGTCTATCAAATCAGGTTTAAACAATGAATCCAAACAGTTCAAACCGATCTGCTTCATAAGTGGTGCGTTTACATGCAAAATCTATAATTTTTCGAATTTATCTAACATAAGTCAAGCAGTCAAATGTGAGAGTTTCTTAAGTTAATTATAATGCATTCACTTTTCATCCTCTTTAACCGCTTGACCTGATACTAAAATACTTTGAAAAATATATCAATTTGATCAGTTTGAATTCATAATTTGAAATCTATCGGATAAGTTTTAGACTCAAATAATTCCATTAACTAAATATATGAAGGGGATATATTAGAGATTCTTGATTTATTAGGGGCTTATGTGAAAATTACATTTAGGGGCTAAGGGCCTACTTCTACCTGCTCTCCCTAACTTCTCGCCATCCGTGTAGAGAGAGAAAGAAAGATAGAGAATAAATTAAATTTAAGGACATTATTATAAATTAAAAGAGAAGAGAAGAGAAGAGAAGAGAGATGGTGAAGGAAGAGAAAGAATCAGAGCAGCAGCAGCAGCTTGATCTCTCTCTAAAATCAACTGCACCTCACAACAGGTACCAAATTCTCTCTCTCTCTCTCTCTATTCATTTTGATTTTGGGAAGATTTTTTTTTTTTTTTTTCCAATTTTTAGTTGCTATTAAGAACAGATATTTAGTCTCCAATTTTGGGTATTGGTCAATTTTGTAATGTACTGTACTTAAAATTAGAAAATTAGAGTTGCTAATCTTGTGATTACTTGAAGAGAAGCTTCAAATTTAGTAATTTTAAGTATAGATTCTTGGTTTCAATTGTAGTTTAATAGAAGAACTTTTTTAATTTGACCTTATTTGCAGTGATTTGTCACTGCATTGAGGTTAATAGGGGATTTCTTTTTTTTTTTATCTACAATTACTTGTAATTATATAGATAAATGCTATTTCAACATTAAATTGTCCCTATTGTGGTTAAACTAAATAAAAATCTTGCTGTTTGTTCATCCCAATTTAATGTCCCTCTCAAAATTCAGATTTGAATCAGTAGTTGAATATTAGTTTAACAGGTGAAATTTTGACCAAACCCAGTTTCATTTCCCTCTCAAAATTCAGATTTGAATCAGTAGTTGTACTGGAAATTAGTTTAACAGGTGAAATTTTGCTCAAAGAAAATAGAAATTGCAATTTATAGCACCTTTTTTTGGAACTTTTCCAATATGGAATTTCAATTAGAAAATACCTTCATTAGTTAAAAAATGTTAACTAACACCACTGTTCATCTATAGTTCTTTCTGGAAGCAAGTAAAAAAAAAGGGTAATTTATTTTCTCTTATCAGTCTTAATCTTCACTGATTCTACCTTCAAAAGGGTAATTTATTTTTCTATATACCATTTTTTTTTTCATAATAAGGCTTATGTCATATTTTGAAGGTTCAATGAATCCATGTATTGAAACTTATTCATATTATTGTTTTTCACAAACCTTAGTACTGAGAATTTCATAACCTTTTGTTAGGTAAACTGTCTAATTCCTGTTACATATTTGCTTGTACTAACAAACTAATCACATAGAGCATATTTGTTTGTTGTTGCTTTCATATATTCTTGCTAACGGTGTACTGAGGAAAATGAAATAGAAACCCTAAATTTTTTGCTCCTCAGTAGGAAAATTTGAAATGTCGAATGCTCTGATAATTCTGTTTCACTCATATTATATATCATTCTATATTATTTTGAAGGTATTCACAGGTTCCGATGTCGGCCCCACAAGCTAGTAAATCGCAACTCACAATTTTCTATGGCGGGTCAGTGTGTGTCTATGATGCGGTACCTCCAGAGAAGGTAAAACCTCAAAATTGTGTAGTCTACTGTTAAATACCTTTTTGTTTAGGTACCTTTTATTCAAATACCTAACTTTTTTTTTGAGTGAGGCTATGGTACTATGCATAGCGCAAATTGGCCTGTACTATGGATCAATATCTTCTTTTTCAAAATTCAAATATTCGATCTGAACAGTTAAACATGATCTCCATATGAAAATGTACTTGTAGATCAAATTTTACATTTTTTACAATTTTTGTACTATTTTTTTATTTTTTACATAGGTAGAAAATCACTTGATCTAAAAATAAAAGCATTGTAAATTTTTTTTAAATCTGATCTACATATTTGCAACAATTAGGCACAAGCAATAATGCTAATAGCAGCAGCCACAGCAGCTGCAAGTGCAACCAAACCGCCGGCTGCCAACTCAAACCCTATTCCACTTGCAACCGGGCCTGTCACGTCAGCGTCTCCATCTCTGGCGAGATCCCTATCTTTCCAGAGCAGCAGTGCTGCTGCTGCACAGGCACAGATTGCAGCAAATCCAAACAGTTCTCTTTGCAAACTTCAAGCTGGTAAATTTTTACCAGCAAGTTTAATTCCTTTGTTTTGTATTCTAAGAGATCATCTTTATATATTTTTACTTTTCTCAAAATGCCAGAATTGCCCATTGCAAGGAGGCACTCGCTCCAACGGTTCATGGAAAAACGCCGTGACAGGTACTTGTCAATATTTGAATATATACAAAACAGCCATACATAAATGAAAATTTGATACACAAAACATAGAAAATATTAATGATATACCCTTACTAAACACAAGAGGGGCAATTTCGTCATTACATTTTTTTGCTTTTCAATTTGCTTTGAGCAGGATTGTTAGTAAAGCACCTTATGCAGTGGAGAAATCATCGGATGGGAAGGAGATATCGGTTTTGGAACCGAAACCTCAAGTCGCATAGATAACCATATTATTATCTATTGATCAGTTATTTAAGAATCGAAACCTCAGATTTCATGTGTTATCTGTTTATTGTTTTACAGATGTAATGTGTTGTGTTGTTTATTTTTAAGACCTGTTTACTCTAAATCGTTGTTATGTATCTTGTTAGTCTAATTTGGTATTTTCTTAATGACATTTATGCTGTCAGTGTAATTTAACTTGACTAATTAATGTAACAAGTATTTTCAGTTTCTGAATTGCCCCTTTAATTTTTATTTATTACAATGTATGAGAACTTCAGGTAGGAGCATCTATTCTGAATTGTTCCGATTCCGATCGACTATTAGGATTTTCAAAATGAAAATATAACTCCGTAGTACAGACTAATCCGTGCTATGCATAGTACCATAGACTCACTCTATTATTGAAAAAAGAAAAGGAATAATTACAACTAAGGTTTGCTTATTACAGATACAGACTGGCCTCCAGATAGGCTTAAGAAGCAACCTTAAAAATTACATCATCTTAACTAGCAATTTTAAAATAAGTTGTATCTATTAATTCCTGCTGATGTTTCCATTTCCATCACCTCTTGTGCAGACATGGCTGTGCGTGCATGGTTTGCCAATTTGTGTGTAATGTGACTGTGCTGGACATCTTTTCCAGTTCTGAAAGGCATTGCACCACTGTATCAGCTACTTTCCACGAAGGAATATCTCCAATGGTTTTGTTGTTAATAGACCTCTTCCAGATTTTTGCAATCCGAATAGATGGCAAAATTAGCAGTGTAGCCCTTCCCTTTGCAGTAAGGCTACTGTTTCGGCATGAAAGAGATCGTGCGCAGTCGTTGCCCCTCCTTTTGCCAGAAACAGTACACCATTCACGTCATAGAACACCCTACCTGTACCGGCTTTGCCAGTTTGAGGGAACCCATTTTTACAGCGTGACTTTTAGTGCGTACAGCGAACCCATTTTTCACGGACCAAAATGCCCCTACAGCAAAGGCAGGGATATACCGTGCAGGGGGAAACAGGGTAGGGGATCAAGCTGAGCAGGGACATTTTGGTCCGTGAAACATGGGTTCGCTGTACGCACCAAAATTCACGCTGTAAAAATGGATTCCCCAGTTTGATCAAACAAGTGGTCCCAGTTTTTTCATAGCCTGTTAAGAGTGAGGACCTTGGGAACTTGACCCTATCACCATCTATGAGCATCACTTTTTTTTTTTCTTTCTTTTTCACCTTGTTGCTGGCAACAGCACCTACATCACTAAAAAGTGTGCAATAAATAACTATCACGCCACACCAATGTCCGATGTGCAGCGTTATAACAAAGATATTAGTCCTAGTAATAAAAAATAATGTCAATTTTGTTAGCATGAAATGATATAAAAATTAATTAAGTTTTGTATCAAAATATTAGGAAAAAAAATTAATCTATCAATCACGTCACGTAACTAAAATTTATTTTTACTTGATGTGACGTCACGTAATAAAAAAAATTATAACAAAATGTACCGAAAAATAAGAAATTGTTACAAAATAACTATAATTAAGAAATAATGATTAAAAAATTAGTCACATAACATGTCACGTGACGTGACATGACCATATTGATTTGTGTGATGTGACTTAATGGTGGAGAACAGTCATGTCACGCGACATGTGAGTCACACACACCTGACGTGACTGATAACGACATGATTAATTTTCTTCTTTACTGCTTAGTGAATATAAAATTTTAGTAGGTTTTTTATATTATAATGTTAGACATCTTTTTATTGATCGGCTCGAGGCTATCTAAGCTCAGTGTATAACTGTATATAGTATTCCTACTGTTACGAGGCAAGTATAAGCCTGACACGAGGTATCATGAGCCCAAAATGTATTTGAGATTGTAATTAAAAAAAAAATAGATATAATCTCTATTTATAACACGGAAGGAATTTAAAGTGGGTTAAAAAAAAATTCGTTGGTGCTTTTTATCAAATCTGAAGACAAATTATTGATCAAGGCCTAATTATTAGTCAATTAGAGCTTGGCACACGTGCTAAGTGCAATTATTCAAAATCATTGCTTTAGTTTTAGGTATTTATTTAGAGGATCCGACTCTGCTGCTTTTCTTTAAAAGAGTCAGGATTCTACTTTTCCGATCTCAACCATTCAAATTTATTGAGATTTGTGTACAAAAAAGTTTCTATATTGAGATAAGCGAATGGAAAATATTGAATGATTGGGATCTGAAAAGCAGAATCTTACTTTTCTTAGAGAAAAACAGCAAAGTCATATTGCTAAATTTTTTTTTCTGAAAATAGAAATTCCGTGCATTTAAGTTTGGTCAACAATTTTATTATATAATAAATGATAATACTGATCAAATAATAAAAGAAGTAATACATAAAAACAGATATGATAAAATAATTGCAAACGCTTAATTGTACTTGGTCTCCATACCATACGACTATCAATTATGTTATATATAATAAATGATACCTATCCAACAAAATCTCTCTAATAACAAAAAAAATTAAGAGACATGGAGGATTCGTGGAAATCATGGCTTCTACCAACCATTGCTTTTCATCAGAAGAATAAATTAACAAAAATTAAAAGACCTGCTTAATTGGTAACTGGCCTTGTGCTTTTTAGGTATATAGATCGATGTTGTCATAGCCAGGCTGCCATGTAGGAATTAGCCAAAAGATGGCTGGAACAGGGATATGTTCCGATTTCAAGTTCATATGGTTTCTGCTAATCTAGCAGTGAGAAAAGCGAGGAGAAATTTAAATGGGGCAGTGAAATTGATTGATATTTCTGAGCAAATGCATACCCATGATGGACATTTTTCAATGTGACGATTAAATGGGGCAGTGAAAGTATATATGTTATACTTTCCTCTTATGATCAAACAAGTATGATTTATTATAGAAATCAATACTTATAATAATAATAATTGTACAATCAAATAATGATTAGTCTTATAAGCATCAGTTCAAGGACCCATTGGTATACTCTTGGAAAATTCATTGTTTTACTGTTCTCTGATGAATTGTTCACAAGTTGAACCCCTGATTCAATAGTAATTTCTACTTCGGTTAATATAATGTACTATTTAATTGAGTACTTTATTTTGCCTCATTGAATATTTTCCATGTAGAAATTAGTAATTAAAAAGCTTGAAGAAAGATTCTCAAAAGTACACAAGTACACAATTTACAATTTTTTTTTTCACATAATAATACTTCAGAATTAAAAATAACCAACAAAGGTATAAAGAAAAGAAATAAAAATGAATAAAAGAAGAGGATAAAAATTAACCAACAAACAAAGTACTCCATAAAGATTTATTCAAATCCAAAGGTTCCCGAAAACTTCAAAAAAGTACATACCAGAAAAAAAAAACCCGTTACAAGCGTCTATTAAAGAGAATAAAAGTTCTCTATTGATTGTTAAAACTCACACTTAATGGCCACGGAGAATCGCATGTAGATAGCCACCTGTCATAAAGAGCGAAACCAGAGACACAATACCGGCCGGCATTATCTTCCCTGAATTCTTAAATCGGGATCCCATTACTGTCAAAAGTGCCCCTGATATACCTGGAATAGTATATATAATTCATGAAATTCAAATGGAAAATAATACACAGAGCTATATAGTGCTGGTACATGGTGTTGCCAGTTTACTTCATAGATTAAATTTTACATTTTTTTAGAATATTTTACTATTTTTTTTAGATTGGTAGAAAATCACTTGACCTAAAGATTCCAGACCATTGATTTTCTACCTATCTAAAAATGTAATAATAAAATTCTAAAAATGTCAAAGTTAGTTTGCAAGTATATTTTCATATGGAGATCATGTTGAACGGTTCAGATCAATTGTTTGGAATTTGAAAACAAAGATATTGATCCATAGTACGGACCAATTTACCCTATGCACAGTACCATAAGCATCAACTGCAGTTTTGCATAATTGATCTTATCATGCAACAATTAAGATTGAATTCATAATGAATTCCATCATGATGAATTCCACCCAATTTAGGCTAAATTTTAACAAAAAAAATAAAAAGATGAACTAAATGACATGAATTTGTACCTAGACCAAGGGATGAGGCGAAAGTGGGGTTGGTAGGGAGCTGAGAGTAGACATAGAACAAGAGAAGCGAAGATAAGCCTCCAGCTGCTGCTGATTTCATGCTTCCCTTCTTTATAAATCCTATAATTCCTCCAGCTGAAATACCCAAAACACAAATTAACTAAGTATATATCAATAAAAATCCCAAAATAGCCCTCAAATTGTTTAGAAGGGCTTTCTATGAAACATTTATTTGTTGGCTGAGCTATGAATTTTTTTTCTCCTTTGCAAATGTATGTTCAACTGCAATGGTTTCATTGATCATGGCACTGGTCGGGTTAACACTAGCATGCCATATTAGAAGCAAAGAACCATATAATACCCAAAATACAAAAATAAAGAAACCTTAGTTATGTGGTGTCATTACTGATTAAAGTTAGATAATGAAGTTGTACCAGTAGAAAGTGTCTGATACGAGTTAATAAATTCCAATTGTGCCCCTAAACAGCTTACTTAGGTGCAACACTAGAACATAAGTGAAATAGTAACAAGCCAAAGAAACATAGTCAGAATTCAAAAAAAAAAAAGTACTAAAGAATTAAAAGAAGATAAAAGTACAATCTTTGGCTAAAAAAGGGACATAAGAAGTAACTAGTTTGCCAACATATGAAGCAACCTTTATTTTACATAAAGCTTCTATAGTTGTTCTTCTATCTTTTTTACTTTTGTAAAAAAAAAAAATGTATATCAGTAGGCTCCCCCAACAAGTGCATATCCAAAACTCAAATCCACCTTTAATTTCAGGAAAAAAAAGATTTAAAAATTGAATGTCAGGGGTATGTCAAAGTCAGACAAACCCTAAAGTAACTCAAAGTTTGAATTTTGATTATGTTGAAATCAGTGTTGTAAATAACGGTATGCGCTCGTCGGCCGGATTGATTAATCGGGAATAAAAGGCTGTTTTTCACAACACTGGTTGAAATTACGAATTCTGATCAGATGGTCCGGATTCAAACTCAAATTATGAGGTACTTTAGGGGATCCAGGCCCTAAAATGACAGCCTTATGTTGAAATTGTAATTCCTAAAACCAAAAGTTTAGCACTCTCTTGTGCAGTAACATACCCAACATTTGTTCAATCAAGCACTAACCTTTATACTTAATTATAACCTAAAATGTAGCAAAGGAAGTGAGAAATGATGATCAAGAGTACCTCCTACAAGAATGGCATAAGCCAGAGTGAATTTCTGAGACATCAGCATCTTCTTCTTTCCTTCTTCTCCTTCTCCTTCGCCTTCTTTGAACTCTTCTCCGTCACCGTCACCGTCACCACCACCGCCGTTACCAGATCCTTCACCGCCGTTACCAAATCCGTCTCCTCCGTTACCACCAGTGGTATCTAGAACTGGATCCTGCGGTTCGAACTCGATCCGCCTGCCCAAGTCAGGAGTAGAGGAGGAGACTCGGGTAGTGAACTGGAGAGAAACTGGAGAGAATCGAATGGAGGGGAAGTAGAGAGAGGGAGGAGATCGGCGGAGAGAGAGAGAGGGAGAGGGAGCAGTCAATGCCACTGCGAATGTCATTGATTTGATTCGAGAGAGAAAACAGGGTGTGAAGTGCCCAACCCACAGGAGTACACCAAATGAATGTTTTCATTTTCTCTTGCCATTTCTCTATTGTCATCCGTATAATGAATGGGTTGGTCATCAGACAGCATATCCAGTTATGATTTATGAACATAGTGACAAATAAATAGTTTGAATTTGGTTCAGCAGGGTCAAAAATTCATAATTCAAGAATAATTCGGATATAATTCTGAAATGATTCGATACCAAAAGGAAGCAAAAAAAAAAATCATATTTTTTTGGCATTTTATTCGCGAATAATTCGCGATTAGTGTTTTATTTGCGAATAAAACGTATAATACTTTTTTTGCGTTTTATTTGGTGTTCGGTTCAAAAACGTCAAAAAAACAAATAAAATGCTAATAATTCGTGAATTTCTTGCGAATCATTTCACTATGGTTATGAACATAGTAACAAATGAATTATTCGGATTCAGTTCGACAGGTCAAAAATTCGTGATTCGAGAATAATTCAGATATAATTAGAGAATTTTTGATACAACAAGAAAGCAAAAAAACCAAAAAAAGCCAAAAAAGAATTAAAAGAATTAAATTTTTTTAGCATTTTATTCGCAAATAAAACGTATACTACGTTTTCCCGCATTTTATTCGGTGTTCGGTTCGAAAACATCAAAAAGATGTTTTATTCACGAATAAAATGCATACTTTGTTACTATGTGTACAATTATGAATTATGATATACAGACTGCATATGTTGATATTTGTAATTTTATTTGTTTGCTAAAATATTTTTTTCATTTCAGTACTATTGGGACGCTTTTGTGAGAAACTAACAATTAGATTCTTTTAAGGATATGTGAAATAAATGGACTATATTGAAAAATTTATTTATGAACTATTTCACTGGCAGGAACTTGTTTCTAACGTATTTGTAACCGAAATTTTTATTAATAACATTAAAAATAAATAAATTAGAGAATATGACATCAGTTTTTGAAAAATTCAAAATAAAACATTTTTGCTGAATAATCCAATAAAATTAGTCTTCAATCAAAATTCTAAATTTATATTAAAATATAACTGTTATAATAAAATATTCAAATAGTTTAATGAAAAAAAAGTAATTATGACTTTTTATATTAAAAAAATCAATTCAACATTCGGTTCTAAAATGTTAATATAAAAAACAGAAAAGTCAATTTATAATATTCTATGCAATTCCTGAATTATTGAATAATCCAGCGGAATTGGTTTTAATTTTCGCTGAATTATATAGCAGAAATATTATTTTTGAAATTATTCATAAACTGATATTAATTTTTTTTTTAATTTGAGTTATTTTACTGTTATTAATAAAAAAAATTGAAATTAACATAGTAAAGTTACATTCTATGGCAATGATATAAACAAAATGCATCTCAATTCCAAATAATTAAAGAGATAACTAAAATAATATCTTTGGCGCCGATAATTAAAGAGAGACAAAATGCATCTCAATTCGAAAAAATTATAAAATCTCCTCTATTTTGAAAAATTAAATCGAAATATCAATTGTTCTAATATTTTTTATGAAGTAATTACTTTTGTAGACTCTAAATATCTCCTTTCTTTTTTCCTTCTCTTTGCCTTTCTTTAGAGAAGAAAATTAGTCACGCCGTTATCATTCACGTTACATGTGTAGATTATGTAACGTTACTTGCGTATCACGTGACATGATTGTCCTCCACCATCTTAGTCATGTCACATCACGTCACGTCACGTCACGTAAATTGATTTGGTCACATCACGTGACACGTTAAGTAAAACTTCCCTACTATAGGGGTTGGAGTGAAGGAAAGAGAAGAACCAAATAATAGATCGAGATTGATACGAGTGATAGAGGAATTCCTCTAGGCACCACACAATTACACAAAAGAACAAAGTGGCTGCCGACTTAGTTTCTCTAAATACAAAATTTCTTGTGATATTTAATTTTTAATAGGCTTTAGATATGTACATCATGAATTGTCTAGAATTGTATTTACCGGCTTAAAGTAATATAAATAGAGGGTAGAAACTGAAAATTTTGGGTTGGGTTCTTCTATGGAATCAAAATATTGTTGCAATCCATCCAATATTCTATATTATTTTAAATAATTTCTAAAAATAAAAAATTCTTGTGTAAGAGTTTCCTATGAAAATAAATTTGGTGTAGTTTTTTGGAATCAGAGAGACCTGTTATTCTAAATTCACCCCTTCATATGTTTTGATATTCGTACATAAAAAACAGCAGCTTTTGAGATTCGTGCATTCCAAAAAATGAATAGGTGGATTTGGAATAACATGAGTCGTATGAGTCCGAAAAATTGCAGTAGATTTATTTCCGTTTAGCATGCCAATTGAAATAGGTGTAACCCTATCTTGTGCCTGAGATTCTGATGCATGCAACAAAGCAGTTCATAGGTAGTGCAAAATTAAACAAAGGTCCGTTCAGGTGTGGTTCACACTCAAATTAGGTTAATAGTGACATGCATGTCAAAAATCACATCTTTGCTTTTATTCTGAAAACCAGGCATAGACACACACATGATTAGCATTCTACTACAAGTTACTGAATCCACATCCTTTGCATTAACGTACCATTTAAGTTAATTTCTAAACCGTACGATCAGAATTCGGACCAATTTGTTTCAGGTCTATAACAGACAAAACTCTTTAATATTAGTGCAAATTTAAATGGAACAGTTCTCATCTTAACTCAAAATTTGAGTTAACTCAAGAGGATACGAATTCCAAATTACTTGGCATGAATTGTGTGTTAGTCCATTTATGAACTTATTTGCAACATAATCAAGCTGATATAAATTTACATTCTATGACAATAATATGAGCACTTCCATATAATAAATTATTTACTTTTAGCTCTGATATATTTATTATAATGCAAGTGCATGATAGATAAATAAAACAAAAGGACAACTAAAATTATTTCTTAATTTGGCGAGATATAACTCGGTTTATTGTTTGCATTGAGAGACGGATTATATCTGATCTCCAAATATAATTATTTTTTGTAATTCAATATAATATTTTACCCAAATATGTAATTACAAGTACTATGTGAAAAATCCTCTTTAGTTTTGAGCATGAGTGAAGCTGTAGTAATATTAATGAGGTTGGCTAATATTAAAACGTTTGTTCCTAGGCCGTGGAACAAATTAACGCTTCGGTTTTTATATTTTCAAAGTTCAAATAGTCGATTCAAACCATTCAACATTCAATCTATAATAAAATATTCTTGGAGACCAAATTTTATATTTCTTGGAATTTTTTTACTATTTATTAAACTTGTTTTAAAATCGCTGTTTTCAATAATTCAGAATTTTTTAACTGTTTATTAAAATTAGCGATTTTAAAAATGGCTTAATAAATAGTAAAAAAATTCTAAAATATATAAAATTTGGTCTCCAAGCACATTTTAATATAGAGATCTAACGGTTTGGATTGATTATTTGAACTTTGAAAATCGAAAAACCAATTTATTGCATCACGACTCCGGAACAAACGTTTTGATATTAGCCAACCTCTATTATTAATTTGCATTATGGATCTATATTATTATTTTAAAATTCAAATATCAAATAGTTGATCCGAACCGTTATACATGATGTCCATATGAAAATGTACCTGCGGATCAGATTTTACATTTTTTAGAATTTTGATTTACTATATTTATATTTTTTAGATAGGTAAAAAAGAGTCCGGCTAGTATAACATCGGTGTCATATGACACTAACTCTAAAATGGATTGAATAGACTTTAAACGACTAATCCAAACTATTCAAACCAATTTACTTTATTAGTGATGCGTTTACATGCAAATTTTTAATATTTTTGAGTTATTTTAGTATCAAATCAATCGGTAAAAAATGTTGAAAAATAGATGTATTAAAATTAACTTAAAAACTCATACATTTGACCGCTTGACTTGATACTAAATAAATTCGAAAAATTATTAATTTTGCATGTAAACGCACAACTAATGAAGTAGATCGGGTTGAACTATTTGGATTCACCGTTTGAAGTCAATTTGATAAGTTTTGGAGTTGGTGTTATATAGGCTGAAATGACACTGATATTATACTAGCCAGACTCGGTAAAAAACTATTGTTATTGAAATTCACATCCCATTTATAACTTCTTTTAGGATCAGCTCCAGAAAGAGAGAAAGAGGGGAAAGAAAGGAAGGGTGGGAAAAAACAGAAAATTTATTTGCTCTACAAAATTAAATTGAAAGGAAAAAAAATGTTGAGAGAGTAACTGTTTCATCTAGCAAGTCCAAAATTATCCCCTCTAAATTGAAGTGTAGCTAAGTAAAAAGAAGGCCCACCATTAAAATGTAACTTCCTTACTATTTATGTAGCAAGGAACTATGTGAAACTTTGCACGATTTGTTTAATAAAATTGACAGTACATGTTTTGCCTACTACTTTACAAGCAAAAAAAGAGAGAGAGAGAAAATGAAAGCACTACTCGACAGTACATGTTTATGCCCACTATAAAATTAGAACTAAGAAAAGAAAAAGACTTACCAATAAAATAGTGGCTGATACATGTTTTGCCTACTACTTTACAAGCAAAATAAAAAGAGAGAGAAAATGAAAGCACTACTCGACAGTACATGTTTCTCCCTATAAGATTAGAAGAGTGAGGCTACGGTGCTATGCATAGCATCAATTGGGTCCGTACTACGGTTCAAAATTTGACTTTTTAATATTCTAACGGTCGATCCGAACCGTTCAACATGATTATAAAATAAATATGTACTTGCTAACCAAATTTTACATTTTTTCGAATTTTTTTACTATATTTTCGAAAATCACTTGATCTGAACATTCTGGACTATCCAAAAACAGCCTATCTAAAAAAATAGTAAAAAAATTCGAAAAATGTAAAATTTGGTTTGCAAGTACATATTTATTTTATAATCATGTTGAACGGTTCGGATCGACCGTTAAGATTTTGAAAAGTCAAATTTTGAGCCGTAGCACGGACCCAATCCGTGCTATGCATAGCACCGTAGCCTCACTCAAATTAGAACTAAGAAAAGAAAAAGACTTACCAATAAAATAGTGGCCGATACCAACTGATTTGAACCTTGAATTCAAGAACGAGCTAGTGAAACCCAACAGTTTTCTTTTTCCGGGTGCAAACCGAACTGAACCGAAGTAAATTTCAGTTTGTTTGGTTTAAACCGAAGTAAACCTATTAGTGTCATTATTAACGAAAATTACACATGTTCATATTCAAGTTGTTCAATGCCATACAAAATATGTAAATGTTTTAAATATTTAACCTAAAATGAAAGAAAGAAAGCAATGATTGAACTAAAATAAACAAAATATAAAATTATACTTGAACCAATATAATTCGGTCTGTTCGGTTTAGTTGGTTTTGAAAAGTCTAAACTGAACCAATCTATTTAAACTGAAAAACTAAACCATTTAAACCGAAATTTTTCGATTTAGTTGAAAACCAAACAAATCAAACCGTTTGAACACCCCTAGGTCTAACCCTATATTGTGCGTGACATTCTAGTGCATGCAGCAAAGCAGTACGTGAAATGCACGTCGAAAACCACGTCTGTGCTTTTATTTTCAGAATCATGCACAACAAGTTACTGCGCATGAATTGTGTGGGCCGCTATTTAAGGGATTTTTTTTAAAAAACATAATTAAAATAATTAATTTTAAAAGAATAACTTAATTACTGACTTTTTTACAAAAACCATAAAAACCGAAATGTCATTTCGGTTTGGAGGTTTTTTTTTTTTTTGCTGCACCGAAATGACAATTCGGTTTATAGGATTTCCGTGGGGTTGTAGGAACAATGCCACATAAATTTTTTTTTTTTTGGTTAAACCGAATTGGCATTTCGGTGTAGAGTTTTTTTAGGCTAAACCGAATTGGCATTTTGGTTTGGTACAGTTTTGGCGATTTATCGACAGAGGTCAGAAATCAGAAAAACAGAAATTCAGAAATTCCAGTGAGCAGTCTTGGAAATTTGACCAGATTGAAAATTCAATTATGAATAAATGGCTATAAGGATTTTTGGGTTCTTCATATCAAAAGAAAGGCGTCGAAGTCTAGTTTTCAGATAATATAATTTGTATACATAAAAATATTACGGTTCGGTACAGTTTTGACGATTTATCGACAGAGGTCAGAAATCAGAAAAACAGAAATTCAGATATTCTAGTGAGCATTCTTGGAAATTCGACCAGATTGAAAATTCAATTGAATAAATGGCTACATGGATTTTTGGGTTCTTCATATCAAAAGAAAGGCGTCGAAGTCTAGTTTTCAGATAATATAATTTGTATGTATAAAAATATTACGGTTCGGTACAGTTTTGACGATTTATCGACAGAGGTCAGAAATCAGAAAAACAAAAATTCAGATATTCTAGTGAGCATTCTTGGAAATTCGACCAGATTGAAAATTCAATTGAATAAATGGCTACATGGATTTTTGGGTTCTTCATATCAAAAGAAAGGCGTCGAAGTCTAGTTTTTAGATAATATAATTTGTATATACAAAAATATTACGGTTCGGTACAGTTTTGATGATTTATCGATAGAGGTCAGATATCAGAAAAATAGAAATTCCATAATGAATATAAAAAATATTAATACAAAGCCCCTAAACCGAATTGCCATTTCAGTTTAGGAGGAGTTACATGCAAAGCCACACAGTTGGATGTGGAAAACTGTGAAAAAAGTATAAACCGAATTGCCATTTCGGTGCAGCAAAAAAAAAAATTCCAAACCGAAATGACAATTCGGTTTTTACAGTTTTTGTAAAAAAATCAGTAATCAAGTTGTTTTTTTAAAATTAATTATTTTAATTACGTTTTATAAAAAATTCATATTTAAGGGTGTCTGTCTGTTGTTCTCCGGTGCATACTCCAAGACTAGCTAGATTTTCCATATCAAATGAAGCTTCAACGAAACTTCCTCTGTAGGAGATGCGAGTCCTAGAGTGGGAAAAATGGCACGGCGGAGTCGGCTTCGTCACGGAATGACACGGTTACGGCACAGAATGGCAGGGCACGCGTGTCAGTTACGGCACGGAACGGCACGGCACGCGTGTCAGTTACGTGCCGTGTTTCGTGCCGTGACCATTCGCGTGCCGTGCTCATCTTTTGAAACTTTGGTACGGCACGGCAAACACGTGAAAGATTTAGTGACGGCACGGCACGTTACGTAGTCACGCGAGTCACGTGTAATTAGGACCATTAAATATTGATTTAATGGTGAATCTTGAATAAACTAACATAAATTATGATTAAATAGTCACGCGAGTCACGTATGGTCACGGCACGTTAGGCACGGCGTGACTCACGTGGCGTGACCATTCGCGTGGCGTGACCACACCTTGACATTTTGATCACGGCACGGCACGACACGTGAAAAATTAACTTGATCACGGCACGGCACAGCACGAGACCAAAATCACGGCGTGTTAGTTATGACACGACACGACACGTTTTTTCTACTCTATGAGTACCACTCCTTTATTTGTAATCTGACGTGCACATGAATTGGATCCATATCCTCCCTGGTACAGTAAAAGATTCCCTTCACTTTACGGTTTGAGATTAACTCCCAGCCGGTTTGGGATTCGGGCTGACAGAGGAGGCAGTATTATTGGGCTTTGGGATTCGTGCCAAGTTAAAACGAACGGTCCAGATCAAGTAATTGTAAAAGCTTCCGTATTACGGTACCGGGGTGATGTGAATTCCACATGGATTACCGCTTTTCCACAAGAACCAGTGTAGAACCCCCAGTAGAACAGGTCCATGCAAGTATATAACAGGATGCACCGCTATTTGACTTTGACTACGCACGGAATTAATAAATTACAGGTTTTTTTCATTCTGTGGGTCCCTCACGCAGACTTTCAACGGTGATGAACCTTGTGCAGAGAGAAAATAGGGAATAGCGTTCTGGTCTTCTTGAAAGAAACGGATAAATTCAGTTTTGTTTTAGCGAAAATTAGGGAGGAAGAGAACTCAAAACGAATTCGCTAGAAATCATCGCTTCTCTTCTCACTTCTCTCTTCTCTCTTCCTCTCTGTTCCTTTTCCCCTCATCGCTGTCGCATCGTTCTCTCTTCCTCTCTGTCTCACATCTATTTTATCTCTCTTTTTCTCACAACAATTCAAACTGGAGCAGAATTCGGTAAAGTTAGCAATCCCTTTTTGTTTCTATTTATCTTGTTTCAACTGAATTGTTCCAACCCATGAACACCCCTACTCACGTAGTAGAAAACAAAAGAGAAATCCGGGGTAAACATTTTAACAGACCAGTTTTGGCTTCACACAATGCATCAACTATAAAATCAAAACAGCGCTGCATGAAGCCAAAATTGCTCTGTTCAAATCTTTACCTGAAATCAGGTTCAGCCCTTGTGCTATGATCAATGTGCTACCATATGAAATCTATCATCAACATTCTGATATGTGGGGCCCACTTTTTTTTTTTCAGAAAACAATTTTTCAATTTTTTAATAATTTCTAATTGGCATACTGTGAAACAATCTGTTGGATGCAGATAAAATAACTTGTGAAACAAGGAGCAACAAAAAGTGCAAAAAAATGATGAACCCGGGGATAGAGTCGGAGACATCTAGCAATAAGCAACAGAATTTGGAGGTCAATGGCATCCCCGTTTCTACTGTTGTGCTTGCACCCAGTTGCAAATTTCATTTTGCTTTGCAAAATATAGTGCGGAGTGTGAAAATTGTTATTTTTAGTGCGAAGATCAATGTACTACTGCCGTTCGGGCCCGCATCTATTATTCTTTATTATCTAACCAAACATCATGTGAGTGTCATATCTGTTACATGAATTTCATATCAGTACTTGGTACCAGTCCAAATTTCATACCAGTAGCTTTGAATGTTTATTTGGTTTTGAACAAAATTTGAAAACAATTGTAGGGGGTGGTGTTCATTTGTAGCTTGATAGGTATAATTCCCTTGGCTGAGCGCTTAGGCTATGCAACTGAGTAAGTAAGTACCCGATTCTGACTTTTTCAATTTCTCTTAATTTTTGTTTCTCAAATAACTCGTGCCGTTATTTCAAATCATTTACCAGTTGGGTTTCTCATTTTATTTTATTTTCAGGCAAATGGCTGCTTACACTGGACCAACAGGTACTTTCATAACAGTTGCAAAACCAAATTTTCTTCTGAAAAATGTTTTTTAATATACTGATATTTTTGGTACTGGTGTAAAAAAAACTTTGTTAAACCTAATTCAAAACCAATCCAATTTAATCCTCAAATTTCAGTTGACCACTAACTAGGCTAAAAAAGGGCAAAACAAAAGAACAGTATATTACTGGTACTAAATAAAAGTTGCGAAATCCATTTTTTTTTCTGAACAATGTCTGTTTCAGTAGTGCAAACCTCTAATATACTGATAATTTGTGGTATTGATGTGGGAAAAAAGGGAAATAAAAGGGGGAAAAAGAACAGTACAGGTATGGATTTTTAATCTCTTGCATTTTTCTGTTGTTATCGACATTTGGGAATGCAACTGAGATGATAATAGCTATATACGCATTGAAAAATGGCATGATTCGGGTGGTGCAACAGTCACTATTAGGTTCAATTCTATCTAACATGCTTTTAGTTCTCGGTTGTTCCTTCTTTGCTGGTGGCATTGTGCACTATGACAAGAAAGAGCAAATCTTTAACAAGGTAGTTTTCATTCTTTTTATGAGCTAAAATAAATGAAAAACAAAGTGTTTAATCTGCAGAAGGTTTCAAAAGCTTTTAGTTTATCGCATTTTGCTTTGTCGGCTTTGCTATTTTTCTTTTTTTGCTCTGAAAATGTAAAATTTAGTCTACAAGTACATTTTTTACATTCTTTGCAATTTTTACATTTTTTTTTCTGTGAAGTTTATCGCCTTTTGCTATTAAAATGTACTTGTAGATCAATTTTTTACTATCTTTTTAGATAGGTAGAAAATCACTTGATTTAAAATTTCTAGACCATTCAAACGTAGTGATTTTTTACTTGTCCAAAAAAAATAGTAAAAAAATTCTAAAAAATATAAAATTTGATCAACAATTACATTTTTTTTATGAAGATCATGTTGAATGGTTCAAATCGACTATTTGGACTTTGACAACAGAGATATTGACCATGTCGGACCATCCACACTATGCATAGTACCATAGCCTCACTGTCTCCAATTTCTGTATAACTCTTATCAATTTCTTTTTTTTTTTTGTTTTCCTTTGCTTGTTTGTTTGCTTTACACAGGGGACAGCTGTTGTGAAATTCAGGGTTGCTTCTAATGGCAAGTGATGGGGCTATCATGCCCTGCCGTTCTTCACTTCACTCACTCAGGTTCGATACGGAATAATCAGAAGTAGCTTTATCAAAGATTCAGCAGTTGTATAATGCTTATAGCCTATGCCAGTTATTTGGTCTTTCAACTTAGCGGCCGTGAAACCAATCTTTATAGCCGCATTGCCAATGTAAGTTTTAGGATGATTTATTTTTTGTCTTGTTGTTAATCAATTGGTTACATGGCCCAAAATTATGCATGAAATTTGAGTTTAGATCCGGGACCTTCTGATCGGAATTTGAGTTTATCTTGTTTTTTTTATTGCTATATATAGTTATGTACACATACAATTAATGAAATCAGAAAAATATCAAAATAGTGATTCTCTAATAGTGTCAAGGCATACATGAATCGATAAATTAGAAAGGAATCAGTATTATCATTATCCACCTTTGCCACCCTGAGAAAAAAGAAAAGAAAAACCAAATAAAAAAAATAATATAATGTGGAGCTAGAGTAACAAAAAATAATTGATGAGAAATTAAACGTTGTCCAATAATCGGCTGTCAATCACAAAAAGTAATTTACCATTCTTGTAAAAGTGAGAGCTCATAATTCGATTGCATGCTTCCGATACTTACTGATTGAACTTTATGAATTGCAATTTATTTTTGGAATATAGGAAGAAGGCAGCGAGAGTCAAAACAAGGTAGAGCCTGAAGAAGAGGAGGAAGAACCGGAGATAGGTTTATGGGAATCGGTTGCGTGGCTTACTTTGATAACTCTTTGGATTTCTATTCTTTCTGAATATCTTGTCGATGCCATTCAGGTACTCTCTCTCTCTCCTCATTAGGGGTGTTCCTTGGATGTTTTTGGTTTTTTATATTTGGTTCGGTTTTAATATCTCTTATTCAGTTCGACTGGTATATATCTTGATATTTATTTTCTATGATTATTAAATGTATTTGTGTGTGTATGAGTTTTAACCTTTTGAAATTCAATCCCTCTTATTCCGGTTCAACCAAGCAAACTGAATTTTTTCTTTTTTGAAGGTTGAGGCATATAGCCATAACTATATATTGATAAAAGCAAATATTACATCACCAAGGCACCTGGCTACCCTCTAGTACTCACATATACACATGCCGAGTACAAAGAGCTATAACATCTCGTGGTATCGTTGAAAATTTAATTCGGTTGGTTCGGTTAGATTTTGAAACCGAACAAAATTTGGTTTGACTAATTGAATTCGGTTTTAACTGAACGACGGTTTGAACACCCCTATCCCCGATCCATGTGAGAAAAAAAAATGAAATCTCAACTGAGTATGAGATTTAGTCCAGTTGAGCCTTGATTTGCTTTCAGTTGACATGAAATTTTAATTGGTTTGTCATCCTCAAATGTCAAGGCCATATTTTAATTTTTTTTTTTTTTTTTTATATATATTAGGGGGCATCAGAGTCATTTAATCTACCAGTAGCGTTTATCAGTGTGATTCTACTACTATTTGTTGGCAATGCAGCTGAGCATGCCAGTGCTGTATGTTTGCTATGAAGGATAAACTGTATTTCTTCTTTCTCTCTTTTTTCTTTATTATATATAATTGTTACTGTTCTTTGTATTATTGTTAGTGATATTAATTACCTGATTCTGTTTTCTTGTTCAATAAAGGACATCACTTTAGGAGCCATCGGTTCATCTACACAGATAGCATGTTTTGTGGTAATTTTTTTTTAAATCATTTTTTACTCTTTGTGCTGAAGTACTGTATATACTATTTATTAATTTTATTTAATATTTGGTTTATAGATCCCATTTTGTGTTGTGTGGGATGGATTAGAAGAAGAACATGGATTTGAATTTCAATTATTTGAGACCGCTACTCTCTCATAACTGTATAGTGGTCGCTTTTATGGTACAGGTTAGTTGCTATCT
>JAJGRW010000748.1:426273-644465 GCA_025461045.1 Carex parvula
CAAACAACCGATCCGAACCGTTCAACATGTCAAATATTGAAATGTGCTTGAGACCAAATTTTACATTTTTTGGAATTTTTTTACTATTATTAAGCCACTTTGAAAATTCCAGATCGGGAACAGTAAAAACAGAGCAACAAAATTCTGGACCATATGATCTGGAATTTCAAAGTGGCTTAATAAATAGTAAAAAATTCCAAAAATTGTAAAATTTGGTCTCCAAGCACATTTCAATATTTAGAACATGTTGAACGGTTCGGATCGGTTGTTTGAAGATCATATGGTCCAGATTTGCTGCCGGCAGCAGCTGGCCGAAATGCTGCCAGCAGCAAATTAGCCGGACCCTATATATATATATATAGAGAGAGAGTTCGGTTAGCGCCAAAATATTTGGATAGAAATATTTATCCAACTAAGTCCAGAATCGTTAGATTAACATTTAGATTCGTGCTTCATCACTAAATTGATCGCTGAGCTAGCTAATTTTTGTTTTTCCCGTCTCCTCTACGCCTCTCCGTTTCTTTTCGTCCAGCCCCGCCCCCCATTTCTCTCTCGTTCTCATCTCCTCACCCTCAATCTCTCTTTCATCTCCTCCGTCCTGATCTCTCACTCGCCTCTACCACCCTCTTCACTGATCTCTAAGGGTCGGTTTAGCTCTCTCCTCCCTCTTCACTGATCAGTCTACATCACATGGAAGTGATGGAAGATGTACCTCATTTGTTGTAGAAAAAAGATGTCTTAACAATTTCAGGTATTGTCAGAGAAGGGCAAAGATGGAAAAGTCTAAACATGTTCAGTTGTTTCATTTTTCTAGCCCCAGATTTTTAATATTTTAATGTCTGTTTAGTAGGGTGTAAACGGAGCAGATTCGGAGCGGATAATGCTGATACCATATCCGAATCCGTCTTTTAATGAGCGGATACGAATACAGATACAGATAGTAAACGGATGTCAAAATTCAAAATCAAATCCGTCTTAAACGGATACGGATATAGAGGATAATCTACGGATACAGATTCGAATACGGATACGAAGTGAATATTTATCGATAATTGAGTCATAAACATTAAAATACCAATAATATTAACAATTAAGAAAAGCAAGTCAGAGATTAAAAAAAAAGGTAAAACAAAATCCAAACAAAGAAGAAAGAATATAATCCAAGAAAAAAATTAACAATACTTAATGAGTTCGGGGATTGGGGGTCCTGGGACACTCGCAGGGATTGGTTTTGTTCAAGGCTTTGGACATTCAAGCCAGGTCTTAAATGTCTGATTTGTACTGAGATTCGTGCAACATATTTAAAATGTACTTAAATTTCAAATGACTCCTTGAATCTAAATATTATTTGTACTAATTTGATACAGATCGAACATGTTAGGTCCGGCTTTGAACGAGACTTTGTCCAAGCCATTTGGACAAAAACCCCACCCCACTTCGTATACTCCGAATAGTCCAAAGAATAATGAAATAATAAAAAAAAAATGGATACTCCAGCGCATTGAAAAAGAGAAACTGTCTGGTTCGTCCGGAGCTTTAAGTTATTAATCCCACATTAAATAGGTAAATAAGTATGGGGCGCTTATACATAAGCCTCAGAAATGAAAAACTACTGATGTCGGGTTCTGGGTTACGGATAATTCAGATATCCGCTCCGTTTAGGCGGAAGAGAATTTATCTTTTTTCGAATCCGCCAGTTTTCTTTGTATATTAAAATTAGAGGGATGCTTCTATGGGCATAAGGACTATTTGTAAAATGAGCATATTTTTATTTTCAAAGTTCAATCAGTCGATCCGACCGTTCAACATTTTCTCCATATTACAATGTACTTGGAGGATCAAATTTTACATTTTTTTGAATTTTTTACTATTTATTAAGTAGTTTACAAAACTAGTCAAATTCAGACCAGTTGAATTTTTGTACCCATATTAATAACTAGTAAAAAAATTCAAAAAAATGTAAAATTTGACCTCCAAGTACATTGTAATATGGAGAAAATGTTGAACGGTCGGATCGACTGTTTGAACTTTGAAAATGAAAATATGCTCATTTTACAAATAGATCCTTATGCCCATAGAAGAATTTGCCTTAAAATTATCCAATCTTTGCTAAAAGAAAATACAATATTTAAAAGTGTAGGGACTCAACTGTAGCTTTTTGTGCATTTTGTTCTGACATCCCTGTATTGAACTGGTACTGTAATCCAACATAAAATTGTACTCGAATGGATTATGGATACCATAACAACTCCAATTCAAATTGTAAAACATGCTAACATGTTTAATTTAAATTTCACATAGGTTACACATTTTCATAGTGCCAGAGAGCTTGATGCCCTTTCTTAGGCTTTTAATTTAAAAAATTGAGAGGTTTAAATAATAATATATAAGACAAAAGGCCTGAAGCACGAATCTGAAAGTTAATCTAATGATTATGGACTTAGTTGGATAAATGTCTCCATCCAAATGTTTTGACGCTAACCGGACTCTCTCTCTCTATATATATTTGTTGTATTTTAAATTAAATTATATATGCTTTTAATGTATTTATTTTATTTTTTTAATAGATAAGGGTAAGATTTATTTTAAGTGAATATGAATATGAGAATGTCTCCACCTGATTCGTACCGTAATTATTGACATCCTACTTAGATCTCATTCTACCCGGTTGGCTTTTACACTATATCTGAATTCAACATTTTATGATTAGATTTGATTTAAATTCTTGTATAAAAAATAAAAATGAAATTGCCTCATATGACCCCTTTATTTCCAATTAATTAATCTTTCAAAACAAATATTATAGTCTTATATTAATATAATTTCATCACAACATAAATTTCTTTTTAATGTTGTTTAGTTACTCCCTATTCAAATACGGAATAGAATTCAAAACAATTCGCTAATCTGAATTAACACTATTGCTTTGTTATCCAAATGCATTCTTAAAAATAATATTTTTCCATCTATTTAAAAAGTTAGTATTTTTTAAATGTAAAATTTAGTTCACAAATACATTTTATATGGAGATCAAATTGAATAGTTCAGATCGACAGTTTTAACTACTTAAAAGATTTTGCTTAGATTAATTAATTATCATGCTAAAAAATAGAGGTTTAGGAATTGCACTCTCTAAACATAGTGTTTTTGTAATGGGTTCTAATAACACAAAACAAGAGAGAAGAAATAATTTTATAAAAAAAACCCCAAAACTTGTTCTCCGGTTTCAGCTAAAGTGAAACAAATTAATACTAAACAAAATGATCAATTGACTATCAAAAACGGTGGCTGGAAATGCCTATTGAAATTGAAAAAATAGTGAGTAAGGCTTAGATGCTATGGATAGCATAAGAGCTTCCGTGCTACGGTCTCAAAAATCTATCATATAAACTTCAAACTTCGATCTAAGTAGATCAGTAAATTGGTTATATAATAAACTTGTAGAATACCAATTTTTACTATTTTTTATTTTTTTTTACTATTTTTATGATTTATAAAAAATGACTATTGGTAATTTTCTTTTATTTTCTATTAAATGTTGGAGGTATGGAAACATATGTTGAGCTTTAACTTCTGTATTATGGAGGTGATGAAATAATCAAGATTATGTGTTCATGTTGTAGAGTTTGTTCTTAGCTTTTCTCAAATTTTTGAATCACCTTAATTGAAGTTCAAATGGAGAACATGGTGTAACTAATTTTAGTGGGTTTATAGTTATTCAGGACTAGTGTTGTGAAATCATGTTGTGTCTGAAACATGTATCGTGTCGTGCCAACACATCTAAAGTTCGAATGTGTTGTGCTGTGTCAGACAGTACCTGAGATGAACATAACACGTCTACTAGCTCGATACGACCTGGTAAGGCGTGGTTCGCGTGCCGTGTTATGCCACTTTTCATTTGCTTTTTTTGAATTTTGTTGATTTGTTACTTTAATAAGAGTCATGGGATTTAATATTAACATCAACGACCTATATTTCTTACAAAAAAAACGCAATTAGTGGCTTCAATTACAAACCAATCTCAGAC
Organism: Carex parvula; assembly: GCA_025461045.1. Taxonomy (NCBI): domain Eukaryota; kingdom Viridiplantae; phylum Streptophyta; class Magnoliopsida; order Poales; family Cyperaceae; genus Carex; species Carex parvula. The sequence goes on from JAJGRW010000748.1 coordinate 430,301, forward strand.
TGCCACATGGCGCAATTGGATTGTTTTTAATTTTACAAAACGTGTCCAGAACATGTCTGGACGTGTCGCGCCTTTTCTGTGTCAGAACGTGTCGTGTTTATGTCACTTTTAGAAAAACTTTACACAATACGTTTATGGACACAGTATAGACATGTCATGTCGGAGACACGACAAATCCAACATAACTACACTATTCAAAACTGGTTATTGGAGCACTTCCTATGTACTACTTCAGCGTAAACTGTGTAATATACAAGATACTCTTAAAGAGCCGGTTAGATAGTAACTATTTTGACATTAAATAACCCGATATTTTTATTAATATCCAAAGTTAAATAGATTAATAATATACCTAGCTTGGCAGAGTTTTATTAAAATGTCCAAACCAGTCATTTAATGGCCAGTCCTTTCTTTTTCTTCACCTGCCATTAAATAACCGGTCCATACCTTTTTTTGTTGTTTCAGACCCTAAAAATAACTATTTTTCTCTCTCATTCCTCTCACAACTCACTGAAATTCACATAACAGAAAGAGAGGAAGAGGAAGAGAAAGAGAGAAAGAGAAGGCGATTTCTGAGACGAAAAGGGCGATACTTTAGGCGATTTTCTTGTAACTTTATTATTTTTTTCCTTTTTTTATTTCTTCCCTTTTTAATTTATTTTTTTAGAAATTGTTTAAGTGTTCTTTAAATGGCCGAGGTTGAAGAATATGCTACAACGGCTGATTCGACTATTAGAAGTGTTCTTTACGAGAACTTCGGCGATATTGACCCTCCACCTGATTGGGAAGTGTGCCCCGCATGTCGTGTCAAGGGAGATATTGCGGAGATGTTCTTTTGTCATCTCTGTGGCGTAAGAGTTCACCCCAAATGTATCGACAAGAATGCTGATCTGGTAAACGATTATCGTTTCCAAACGTGGGAGTGTGTTGCGTGCTGCTGCAGGCCTTCGAAGACATCGGGAGAAAGTTCCACTACTCCTAAGCCATAGCGTTTGCTATATGAGAATATGTGGTGTGTTTTTATGTTATTGTAGTATTTTTTGTTTAGATTTTATATTGTAGTATGCATGTTGTTATTTTTGTTTTGTTGTTTATCTATTCGAACTCTTCGAATTTATTTTAGTATAATTTAGCATAATTGTCACAATTTATTTTATTTTAGTATAATTTGGCATAATTTAGTTTAATTTAGTGTAACTTTGTGACAAAAAAGATCTAAAAAAATATAAATACTACCATAAAAACACACATAAAAAATAACCAAAACATAAGATAATCCAAACATAAAACACCGAACATAGTATACCAAATATAAATATTACAAAACAATCTAACTAAAATAACCATAAAAAAATGGCCAGTGATGATATGCTATCCAGAGGGGAACCATCGCTGTACCGGCTATCCCATGTTAACTCTGTCGGGGAGTCCCTCCCATGCTCTCGCGAAGGAATAATTCTAAACAATTTTCTAAAAAAAATAATTAATAAATTAAAAAGGGAAGAAATAAAAAAGAAAAAAAAAATAAAGTTATGTGACAACGTCCTTACGACGGTCATGGGCAGAGAATTAATTAAACGAGAGGCCCAATTGCAGCGCTTCCCCTGTTTAATTCTTTTCTGACCGTCCCCTTGACCGAGCTGACCCCATCCTCTTCTTCTCCTTCATGGCTCCCTTTCACCTCTCCCTTTTCAAATCGTAGCAGTCACAAAATTGTGATGACAAAGGAGGAAGGAGGAAGAGGAAGAGGAAGGGGGTGTTTAATTATATTTTATATAAGATTAAATCTAATTAATTTCAGTTTTCAATTAATTGGTTAAATATGTGACTTATTAAGGTTTCGGATGGTAAATATGTAATTTTATAATTTAGAGTGGTATATATGAAATTCTCCCTATAAAAGGTCAATGGCCATCTAGTTGTAAATTTTGAAATTTGATAAATCAGAAAGTAATAGTCTCAAAATAATATCCTATATATTACAAGAGGAGGGTTCCAATGCCTCAATTTTTCATGCCTCCACCATGCCTCCATTTTTAAAACTTTAATAACTCAAAATTTAAAACTTAAAAGTCAAAATAAAACCGTTGGATATGATCTACATCATTTTATCTATGTGCTCATAAAAAAGTATCACATTTTGATTTTGTTTTTATGTGAATCAATAAGTTGAAAAATCAACGTCTAAAAATTATCCACATTAGTACGTTTTTTACAAGCTCTTGATGACAACCAAAACAAAATTGAAATGTCATAATTTTTTACACGTGCATAGATAAAATGATATAGATCATATCCAACGGTTTTATTTTGACTTTTAAGTTTTAAAAAATGGAGGCATGGTGGAGGCATGAAAAATTGAGGCATTGGAACCCTCCTCATATTACAATTACATGGGTAAACATTATATGGGTGAACATATTGACAGAGCAGTGTTTGCTTCATACAGAGCAAGAGTCATTTGTAGTATCGTTTTGATTTTATTGTATGTGTGCTGCATGAAGTAAAAAGTACTCTGTCAATATCGTGACACCCAAATTCATCTGCATAAAGAAAGAGATAAATAGATTAAACATGTAGTAATTAATTTTGTCATAAATTACTAATTATAAAATATTGAATAAATTGATCTTGTCATACCTTAAAAAAAAAGGAGAGATCCACTTAGTTTCAACATTTGTAAGTTATAACATTTTACAACAATTTGATTCTGCGATTTTCAAAATCCAAACAGTCAATCCAAACCGTTCAACATGATCTCTATATTTAAATGTGCTTGGAGATCAAATTTTATATTTTTTTGAACTTTTACTATTTATTAAGTATTTTATAAAACTGTTATTTTTAAACAAATTCGAACCATTGAAAAACAACAGTTTTGTAATACTTAATAAATAGTAAAAAAATAAGAAAAAATGTAAAATTTTATCTCCAAACACATTTTAATATAGAAGTCATGCTGAGCGATTTGAATCAACTGTTTGCACTTTGAAAATCACAAAACCGAATTGTTATAAGATGTTATAACTTACAAATATTGCAAGTGGATTCCTTCTCATAAAAAAGTTAAATATATCAATTCGGTCTGATTTTCAGTTAGACCGTTTGATACGCATCGAAATTTGATGTTGGTCGGACAGCTCCAACAAAATTTAATAAGCATTGAAATAATCCAATTTTATTTTTTTGGTCTAAAATCACAACATCTTACAACAATTCAATTCTCCGATTTTCAAAGTCCAAACAGTTCAACATTATCTCTATATTTAAATGTGCTTGAAGATCAAATTTTATATTTTTTAAACTTTTGTACTATTTATTAAGTATTTTACAAAATGTTGTGACAAATCTGAACCATTGAAAAATAACAGTTTTGTAATACTTAATAAATAGTAAAAAATTCAAAAAAATGTAAAATTTTATCTCCAAGCACATTTTAATATAGAGGTCATACTGAGCGATTTGAATCAACTGTCTGGACTTTGAAAATTACAAAATTAAATTGTTGTAAAATATTATAACTTACAAATGTTGCAAGTGGATCCCTTCTCATAAAAAAATTAAATATATCAAATTCGGTCTGATTTTCAGTTCAAACCACATCAAAATTCGTGCAAATTTGATGACCATGAATATTTAAGTTGTTTGCACGTATTTTGATGCTGATACACGAAATTTGATGTTGGTCGGACAGCACCAACAAAATTTAATAAGCTTTGAAATAATCCAACATTTTTTTTTTTGGTGTAAAATCTCTCTTCTACACTGCGGCGCAAAGAGAGTATATGGTGTCGCCGCCACTGCAGGTGGGTCCCGCAATGTCAGCGACGGCGATCTCCGCTTCTCTTCTCATCGGCGCGGGGTTTTTCGCGTTGGGTTACCTCCTCGCTCGCCACAAGTTCTCGTCCCGAGATAATGACGATAAATTCAACACGAGAAGTTTCTGGAGCCGACTGCTCTTCTGGTCCCACAAGTCAGCGACCGAGAAGAAGGTAGACGGAGAGCGAGATTCGATCAAGAACAAAAAGGAAAAGAATAAGAAGCCTCTTTTGGAGATTGAGAATTTGGCTGAGATCATAGAGGATTTCAAAATGGTACAATTGCAGCAATAATTAACATGCAATTTTCTAAATTCTACTCAAATTTCTTTTCTTTTGCTATTTTTTTTAGCAAATTTCACTGTTATGCGTAGTAAATTTGGCACAATTGCAACCCTAATTGAATCATAAATCCTGAAGCAACTTGGAATCAGTTTTTAACATGCAATTTTGTAAATTCTACTCAAAATTTTTATATGATGCCAATTGGAAGTGTAGACACTGGGGCCCACATGATGAGGAGCAATATTTTTGAATATTCAGGGACAAAAATGGAATATGTGTGATATTTGAAGTACCATACAATTTTGTAACTTGCTCTTGATATTATATCAAATTCTGTCTTATTTATTTTTTTGGGTTGTATAGGTGTTAGTTGTAAGGAATGATTTGAAAATGGGAAAGGGTAAGATTGCTGCGCAATGCAGGTACGTCTTTTCGCCTTTTTATGTGAAGTTTTATTCATTTTCTTTTTTAAAAATGTTGAAAATTAAAACATAATCATAGGGATTGTGTATGTTACACCAAATATTTTGGCAATCAGAAGTTATTTTATTTCACACTTTGAACTGTTCTATTATGTGAGGTGCTTGTAATTAACACCCAATTATTACCTGGAAGAAGTTTGTTTAAACTTGAAAACCTGTATTACAATGTTTTTGCTTGTTGATTTGTGCGTAGAAATGAAACGGCTTAGATCTGCGGGGCAAAAAGTCATTGGAAACCCATAAATTCTAGACTTTACAATAAATAATTGAAAATTCATGGTACGAGATGTAAATTTGGAAATTTTGAGGTGATATATTAGGGGTCATTAGTGAGGCTATGGTACTATGCGTAGCGCATATTAGTTCGTACTATGGATCAATATCTCCATTTTTAAAGTCCAAACAGTTGATCTGAACTGTTCAACATGATCTCCATATCAAGATGTACATATAGATCAAATATTACATTTTTTATAATTTTTTTTACTTTCTTTTAAGATAGGTAGAAATCACTTGATCTAAAGATTCTAAACCATTTTAAAATAGTGATATTCTACCTATCTAAAAAAAAATAGTAAAATAATTTTAAAAAATGTAAAATTTTAGTTTGCAGGTACATTTTCATATGAAGATTATGTTGAATGGTTCAAATCAACTCTGTACTTGAAAAATGGAGATATTGATCCATAGTACGGAACAATATGCGCTATGCATAGTACCATAGCCTCACTCTAAGGGTCATTGGTAAAAATCCTTCTCCTATTACTAATTGGTGCATAATATTACGTGGTTTTTTTTCCCCTTAATTTACAGCCATGCAACTCTGGGTTTGTATAAAAAGCTTCTAAACCGAGCACCTAAATCCTTGAATAGGTATTCTTGTTTTTCTTTTTATTATTTAAATTTAGGAATTTGTAAATTATTTCTGTAATATATCATAATGTCGAAAGAAATCTGCGCTTAAAATTTATAGATGGGAAATGTGCGGCCAAGTCAAAGTGGTAGTCAAAATCGAGACCGAGGAAGAAATGCTCGTCTTACAGGTACATGATTTCTGACCATTTCTGTACCAATCACTTTGGTACTGGTACCGTCCGTACCTGTACAGAGCAAACTGCATGCTATACTACTTGGTCCTGTAGTTATACTGGCAATGATACAAGAGTGAGGCTATGGTACTATGAAGCGCATATTGATCCGTACTGTGGATTAATATCTTTATATTCAAAGTCCAATTAATCAATCTGAACCGTTCAACATGATCTCCATATGGAAATGTACTTGTAGATCAAATTTTACATTTTTCAAAATTTTTTTACTATTTTTTCAGATAGATAGAAAATCACTTGATCTAAAGGTTCTAGACTATTTAAAAGTAGTAATTTTCTACCTATCTAAAAAATATTAACAAAAATTCTAAAAAATGTAAAATTTAGTCTGTCAGTATATTTTCATATCGTAATCATGTTGAACGGTTCAGATTGATTATTTAAAATTTGAAAATGCAAATATTGATCCATAGTATCATAGCCTCACTCATGATACAATGCTGATCCAACTTGACTGTATTTCTGTTGCTTTGCTGGTTCATACCAACTGGTACCAAGTCAGGTCAATTGGTACAATCTTCCTTGGTGCTATCACTAGTTGGTATTACCTTGCTTGTTTGTCAAATTTTACTGCTGATAATTTCTTAACATACTTTCTCATTATATGTTTGAATTTATTTTATTTTATGGACAGGAAAGAGCAAAGTCACTGAGTATACCTACGCACATAGTAATTGATGCCGGCCGAACTCAAATTGCACCAAGTCAGTTTTTATATTTACTTCCATATTTTTTTCTTGTATAAAAGAAATTTATCTGTTTGTGTTCATCTCTTTTGTTTGATTTCATCCTTTTTTTCATCTTCTGTTGCATCAGTTTTCTACAAAAACAAGAATAGATATATATGTTGTTGACAGCCACTGTGAAGCTTTAAAAAAGAAAGAATAGATATTTATGGGCCATGAATAAAGCTATATCACATCATGCATCATCCCTATATAAATATGTATATCTCTATATATAATTTTATAATTTAATTGTTTTAATTACCATATAGGGTAACGGGTACGGAATAGTCTTTACCCGTACCCTTGCCCGTTATGTTAACGAAAATAGAACTTTACCCTTAACCGTACCCGATAAGCTAACAGAAAAAAAACTTACTCCGTCTTATTGGATACGATACGGGTCGGGTAAACGGATAGAAAAGGGTAGTACCATTGACACCATTAATGACATCTGGCACAAAGTACAAGCTGGTGCAAAATCATTTGTACAACATCAAGCAAACTAATGTATCTTTGTTATTTTGTTTCAGATTCGAGAACTGTCATGTCTATTCTCGGTACGTTTTGGAGCCCCTCTCATGCTAATTTCTACAAAAAATTCAAATTATGCGGTTTGGTTCCTGAACGTATATATGTTTTCCTTGATCATTTTTGAGAATGCATAATATAGTTTCTCTCTAGTCTGTGGTTCTAGTTAATTGGATAACTATGATGCATGCTTACATCAATTAGGAACTAAAATCACACTAAATTGAAGTTCAAGGACTGAACTGCAAAATTGTTGTTGTTTCTGACTTGGATTGTATTTAAAGATCAAACCATTTAATGTTTTCTTATTCACCCAAAGAAGTGCAAATGCTTAGTAAGGACCAAATATGTAATTTCTCCTTTGATAAAATTTGGTTCCAACCTAAAAATTCAGAATTGCTCCTATTATGATCTCTTGTTTTAAAATTTTTGTTTTGAAATTTAATTATATAAATCCTGATAATTCTTTTTATTTTATTAACAGGTCCCGCTGACATGGTTGATGATGTCACAGGTGGCTTGAAGCTTCTGTAAAGAGTGCGATGCTGAAAATAGGAAGGGTTAGATTTTATCAAATTCATGAAAATTAGTGCATTTAAAAATTTGAAAGTTTTCTATGTCTAAGATAGAAAAGTTATGAGTTATCAAATTATTGTAGAGATTCTCATACTTAGGAGGTTTGAAATTTTTTTTCTCTTGTACTTTCTGTTCTTTAGATATTTGAAATTGTTTCTGTGCTTATTTGCTGAAATTGTTATATTTTGCATTTTTGCTAGATAGTTTTTGAAATGATGAAGAAAATATATGGAGTAATGGTAAGGTATAAGGTTATATGTGTTTGCTTGATTGATTGATTGATATGAAGCTTCCTTTTGTTTTATATATTGATATAACGAGTAGAACTAGGGTGTTCCTAAGTTCACTAGTCTCTTTGTGAACTCAACTCTAAAATCTATCGGATTGACTTCAAATGATGAATCCGAATCATTGAAACCGATCTACCTTACGAGTGATGTGTCTACATACAAAAATTATAAATTTTTATTTAATTTTGTATAGAGTCAATTGGTCAAAAAATAAATGCATTAAATTAATTTATGAACCTTTTAATTTTGACCGCTTGATTTTATACAAAATTAATTCGAAAATTTAAATTTTTTGTATGTAAACGCTTACTCATAAGGTAGATGAATTTCAACAGTTCGGATTTGTCATTTGAAATCAATCTGATAGATTTTAGAGTTGAGTTCAAAAAAAACTTGATGAACTTAGGAACACCTAGTTTTGTATATGAGGAGGGATTTAGTTACCACAATTTTGAGTTACAACAAAATTACCACAATTATTTTTTACATATTCAAATTCCAAATCGTCGATCCAAACCGTTCAACATAATCTTCATAATAAAATGTGCTTCCAGATCAAATTTTATATTTTTTTGAATTTGTTTACTATTTATTAAGTATTTTACAAAAACTAGTCAAATTCAGACCATGAATTCTGTACCCATCTTAATAAATTGTAAAAAAATTCAAAAAAATGTAAAATTTGATCTGGAAGTACATTTTATTGCGGAGATCATGTTGAGCGGTTTCGATCAACGATTTGGAATTTGAAAATGTAAAAATCGACCGTTGTAACTTAAAAATTGCGATAACTAATCCCTCCCCTTCTACATTGATATAACTTGTAATTTCAGATTCGTTGGTTTGAATCCATTTGATTGGGGTGTACCACTTAATTAAAAAGTTGGTAAAGATACCTAATGCATTATACCTAAAGCAGAGAGAAAGCAAGGATGGGTACAAAACTAGCTGGAGCTGCTCAAATTATATATATATATTTTTTTGTACGGTGTAAATGAAGGCGTGCCGCGTGCATATCGTTTTTGTACGGTATACTAACCATTCTCTCAATTTTTATTTCAATAATAAAAAAAAGATTCTCTCAATCTTGAACGCAATAATTAGAGCAGAAAAATGACGTGGCGGAGTCGGTTCTGTCACGAAATAGCACGGTAGTATTTGTACTGTAATTATCTTTTGAAAATTTGACACGACACATCACGTGAAGGTTGTAGTCATAGCACGTGATCACGTGAGTCACATATAATTATGATTCTTAGATCTTGATCAAACAGTGAATCTTAAATAAACTAAACTAAATTATGAAAAAAATAGTTAAATGTGATCAAACGTGACAAACGTGACCAATCACGTTTGGCCACGACATCCCTCATGTAGAGTGACTATTCGCGTACTGTAATCACTCTTTGATATTTTGGTCACGGCACAACACGAGACCAAAGTCTCAACGTGTTAGTCACGATATGACACGGCACATTTTTTCCACTCTAGCAATAACACTTTGTTTGATTATGTTTGATTGAGACTTAAACCATAAAAGAACAAGGGGTTAAGGTTTAAGTTATTTCACCAAACAAGCATTCAATATGCTGATTTAATTAGATGTAAGTCTAAATTTAGAATGAACTAAACTGATCTAAATTAAACCATCTCTTAGGCCTCCTTAATTTTAGTTCTCAACCAACCATCACTTAAAATTATGGGATTGATTTTAGTAGATGAATTCAAATGCCCACTTACAAAATTTAAATTTATTATTTTTTGATTTATTTTCTGAATGACTGCACCAAATATTATTAGAAAACGATGGCACCAAAAAAAATATACATTTCTTTCAATCTATTGGCCTTGTACAAAACAAACTCGGAATTTTTAAAAAATAAAACATGAATTTATTACTCTTCAATTATTATATCAAGCCAAACAATTTACTAGTTTGATAATTTTAATGTTAAAAGTTACATAATATCGTTAAAAAGCTTAAGTTCATATCATCTTTACCAAATTAAAAGTTGGCTTAGAATTCCCAAAGAATGATTTGATGTAAATTGGCATAAATGCTTTTAGTTGAAAGAATTGCTACTTTAGGTGAATTTTTTAAAGAATAGAATTTGTTATAAAACAACTTAGTAGCCACTCATCTTAATTTGGGAATGAAAAAATCACCTTTTTTTTTGTAAGAAAATAGTTACAATCTCTTATAACTTGTCAAAAATTTAATAAAAAAAAACGATAAATTTTCTCTCTAGTCTCTATTCTCTGTTTATCATTCCGAACTTTTTTTTATCGGATACGCAGATTTAATCTGCACACCATTACAAAAGAGACGCAAATTAGATCTGCACTGTCTTTTAGAGAGACATAGCCGTTTCTGTGTTGTCTTTAAGAGAACTCAAATTTAATATGCGTTATTTTACTGATAAAAATTTAAATTTTACGAAAATATTGTCAATTATATGATTATTTTTTAGACAATGGTATGAAAAAAAAAAATTCGGTTTATCATAATTTATTTTTTGTGACAATTGGAGTCAGGAGGTGGTTTTAAATATTGGTCAGAAATAATTTCCATTATTTATTAATTTATTTTAATCAAGAACAACAAGTTACACGTGACAAAATTGAAAATCAATGGACAAATATTATTTGGCATTATTTTTGAAAGCGACCTTGTTTCTTTTGAAACAAAGAGTACAGCATTAATTGCTGTCGCACAAGTACCCAAAAACTTAAACTAATTTACATAAAAAGGACCAAACGGCGTGCTTAAATAATAATTCTTTGCTTCTACTTTTCTCCACGCCTATATGGCCTATATAGTGCCTTTCCCATTTTACACATAAACCCTCGTATTATTTAAAATATAATAACTCTTTTTTTCTAATTAAAAAAATTCATTAAAAGTTTAGCTATGAAAAAGATTGAAATAGTTCATTTAAATTAGGATTTCTGTTAATAGATTCAAATTTTTTTTTCAGTGAATAATTTAAGTTCGGCTAACGATATCGGTAGTATTTGAGCCTAAAAATCATTAACTTTAAAGTCTATCAAATCAGCTTCAAACAACGAATCCAAACTGTTCAAACCGATCTGCTTCATAAGTGGTGCGTTTACATGCAAAATCTATAATTTTTCGAATTTATCTAACATAAGTCAAGCAGTCAAATCTGAAACTATTTTAAGTTAATTTTAATGCATTCACTTTCATCTTCTTTAACCGCTTGACCTGATACTAAAATACTTTTACAAATATATCAATTTGATCAGTTTGAATTCATCATTTGAAATCTATTGAATAAGTTTTGGACTCAAATAATTCCATTAACTAAATATATGAAGGGGATATATTAGAGATTCTTGATTTATTAGGGGCTTATGTGAAAATTACATTTAGGGGCTAAGGGCCTACTTCTACCTGCTCTCCCTAACTTCTCGCCATCCGTGTAGAGAGAGAAAGAAAGATAGAGAATAAATTAAATATAAGGACATTATTATAAATTAAAAGAGAAGAGAAGAGAAGAGAAGAGAAGAGAGATGGTGAAGGAAGAGAAAGAATCAGAGCAGCAGCAGCAGCTTGATCTCTCTCTAAAATCAGCTGCACCTCACAACAGGTACCAAATTCTCTCTCTCTCTCTCTATTCATTTTGATTTTGGGAAGATTTTTTTTTTTTTTCCAATTTTTAGTTGCTATTAAGAACAGATATTTAGTCTCCAATTTTGGGTATTGGTCAATTTTGTAATGTACTGTACTTAAAATTAGAAAATTAGAGTTGCTAATCTTGTGATTACTTGAAGAGAAGCTTCAAATTTAGTAATTTTAAGTATAGATTCTTGGTTTCAATTGTAGTTTAATAGAAGAACCTTTTTAATTTGACCTTATTTGCAGTGATTTTTCACTGCATTGAGGTTAATAGGGGATTTCTTTTCTTTATCTACAATTACTTTTAATTATATAGATAAATGCTATTTCAACATTAGATTGTCCCTATTGTGGTTAAAATAAATAAAAATCTTGCTGTTTGTTCATCCCAATTTAATGTCCCTCTCAAAATTCAGATTTGAATTAGTAGTTGAATATTAGTTTAACAGGTGAAATTTTGACCAAAACCCAATTTCATTTCCCTCTCAAAATTCAGATTTGAATCAGTAGTTGTACTGGAAATTAGTTTAACAGGTGAAATTTTGCTCAAAGAAAATAGAAATTGCAATTTGTAGCACCTTTTTTTGAAACTTTTCCAAAATGGAATTTCAATTAGAAAATACCTTCATTAGTTAAAAAATGTTAACTAACCTTTTTTTCATAATAAGGCTTATGTCATATTTTGAAGGTTCAATGAATCCATGTATTGAAACTTATTCATATTATTTTTTTTCACAAACCTTAATCCTGAGAATTTCATAACCTTTTGTTAGGTAAACTGTCTAATTCCTGTTACATATTTGCTTGTACTAACAAACTAATCACATAGAGCATATTTGTTTGTTGTTGCTTTCATATATTCTTTCTAACGGTGTACTGAGGAAAATGAAATAGAAACCCTAAATTTTTTGCTCTTCAGTTGGAAAATTTGAAATGTCGAATGCTCTGATAATTCTGTTTCACTCATATTATATCATTCTATATTATTTTGAAGGTATTCACAGGTTCCGATGTCGGCCCCACAAGCTAGTAAATCGCAACTCACGATTTTCTATGGCGGGTCAGTGTGTGTCTATGATGCGGTACCTCCAGAGAAGGTAAAACCTCAAAATCGTGTAGTCTACTGTCAAATACCTTTTTGTTTAGGTACCTTTTGTTCAAATACCTAATTTGTTTGCATGTTCTATTATTAATTTTTTTTTGAGTGAGGCTATGGTACTATGCATAGCGCAAATTGGCCTGTACTATGGATCAATATCTTCTTTTCGAAATTCAAATATTCGATCTGAACAGTTAAACATGATCTCCATATGAAAATGTACTTGTAGATCAAATTTTACATTTTTTACAATTTTGTGCTATTTTTTTATTTTTTTACATAGGTAGAAAATCACTTGATCTAAAAATAATAGCATTGTAAATTTTTTTTAAATCTGATCTACATATTTGCAACAATTAGGCACAAGCAATAATGCTAATAGCAGCAGCCACAGCAGCTGCAAGTGCAACCAAACCGCCGGCTGTCAACTCAAACCCTATTCCACTTGCAACCGGGCCCGTCACGTCAGCGTCTCCATCTCTGGCGAGATCCCTATCTTTCCAGAGCAGCAGTGCTGCCGCTGCACAGGCACAGATTGCAGCAAATCCAAACAGTTCTCTTTGCAAACTTCAAGCTGGTAAATTTTTACCAGCAAGTTTAATTCCTTTGTTGTGTATTCTAAGAGATCATATTTATATATTTTTACTTTTCTCAAAATGCCAGAATTGCCCATTGCAAGGAGGCACTCGCTTCAACGGTTCATGGAAAAACGCCGTGACAGGTACTTGTCAATATTTGAATATATACAAAACAGCCATACATAAATGAAAATTTGATACACAAAACATAGAAAATATTAATGATATACCCTTACTAAACACAAGAGGGGCAATTTCGTCATTACATTTTTTTGCTTTTCAATTTGCTTTGAGCAGGATTGTTAGTAAAGCACCTTATGCAGTGGAGAAATCATCGGATGGGAAGGAGATATCGGTTTTGGAACCGAAACCTCAAGTCGCATAGATAACCATATTATTATCTATTGATCAGTTATTTAAGAATCGAAACCTCAGATTTCATGTGTTATCTGTTTATTGTTTTACAGATGTAATGTGTTGTGTTGTTTATTTTTAAGACCTGTTTACTCTAAATCGTTGTTATGTATCTCGTTAGTCTAATTTGGTATTTTCTTAATGGCATTTATGCTGTCAGTGTAATTTAACTTGACTAATTAATGTACAAGTATTTTCAGTTTCTGAATTGTTTTTTTAGTAATGTCTCATGATGTATTTTTGAACTATCACTGATTAATCCCAAAATATATTCAATAGTGAACTCTTTAAAACTTTTTTTTCTCATATAAAAACAAAAATATATTGAAATTTTTTGTACTTAATTCTAAAACAGTGTGTGAATTGTAAAAGATTAGCATCATCTACTCTTCTTTTATAAAATGAGGGGTTTTGAATTTTGCTGTTTTAACCCAATCTTGTATTCATTTCCTTTTTTCTGCTTTTACCAGTGCATATCAGAAATAGATAAAAAAAGCAAACCCTTCTTCTTTCCACTTTTAGATTATTTTCTAACGGCTAACAAACCTTGTAACACATAACTTTTTATTGATATTATTGAAAAAAAGAAAAGGAATAATTACAATTAACTAAGGTTTGCTTATTACAGATACAGACTGGCCTCCAGATAGGCTTAAGAAGCAACCTTAAAAATTACATCATCTTAACTAGCAATTTTAAAATAAGTTGTATCTATTAATTCCTGCTGATGTTTCCATTTCCATTTCCATCACCTCTTGTGCAGACATGGCTGTGCGTGCATGGTTTGCCAATTTGTGTGTAATGTGACTGTGCTGGACATCACTAAAAAGTGTGCAATAAATAACTATCACGCCACACCAATGGCCGATGTGCAGCGTTATAACAAAGATATTAGTCCTAGTAGTAATAAGAATAATGTCAATTTTGTTAGCATGAAATGATATAAAAATTAATTAAGTTTTGTATCAAAATATTAGGAAAAAAAATTAATCTATCAATCACGTCGTGGTTTGATCACGTCACGTAACCAAAATTTATTTTTACGTAATGTGACGTCACGTAATAAAAAAAATTATAACAAAATGTACCAAAAAATAAAAAATTGTTACAAAATAATTATAATTAAGAAATAATGATTTAAAAATTAGTTACATAACATGTCACGTGACGTGACATGACCATATTGATTTGTGTGATGTGATTTAATGGTGGAGAACAGTCATGTCACGCGACATGTGAGTCACATAAGAGACACACCTGACGTGACTGATAACGACATGATTAATTTTCTTCTTTACTACTTAGTGAATATAAAATTTTAGTAGGTTTTTTTATATTATCATGTTAGACATCTTTTTATTGATCGGCTCGAGGCTATCTAAGCTCAGTGTATAACTGTATATATATACTATACCTATTGTTACGAGGCAAGTATAAGCCTGACACGAGGTATCATGAGCCCAAAATGTATTTGAGAATGTAATTAAAAAAAAAAAATAGATATAATCTCTATT
This sequence comes from Carex parvula, assembly GCA_025461045.1. NCBI lineage: Eukaryota > Viridiplantae > Streptophyta > Magnoliopsida > Poales > Cyperaceae > Carex > Carex parvula. Next base: position 445,362 of record JAJGRW010000748.1, read on the forward strand.
TATAACAGGGAAGGAATTTAAAGTGGGTTAAAAAAAAAATTCGTTGGTGCTTTTTATCAAATCTGAAGACAAATTATTGATCAAGGCCTAATTATTAGTCAATTAGAGCTTGGCACACGTGCTAAGTGCAATTATTCAAAATCATTGCTTTAGTTTTAGGTATTTATTTAGAGGATCCGACTCTGCTGCTTTTCTTTAAAAGAGTCAGGATTCTACTTTTCCGATCTCAACCATTCAAATTTATTGAGATTTGTGTACAAAAAAGTTTCTTTATCGAGATAAGCGAATGAAAATTTTTGAATGATTTGGATCTAAAAAGCAGAATCCCGCTTTTCTTAGAGAAAAACAGCAAAGTCATATTGCTAAATTTTTTTTTATGAAAATAGAAATTCCGTGCATTTAGGTTTGGTCAACAATTTTATTATATAATAAATGATAATACTGATCAAATAATAAAAGAAGTAATACATAAAAACAGATATGATAAAATAATTGCAAACGCTTAATTGTACTTGGTCTCAAACCATACGACTATCAATTATGTTATATATAATAAATGATACCTATCCAACAAAATCTCTCTAATAACAAAAAAAATTAAGAGACATGGAGGATTCGTGGGAATCATGGCTTCTACCAACCATTGCTTTTCATCAGAAGAATAAATTAACAAACATTAAAAGACCTGCTTAATTGGTAACTGGCCTTGTGCTTTTTACGAGATATGATGCGAACGAGATCACCTGCCCCCCGGGGGGCAGGAAATTCCTGCCCCTAGAGTCACTGCCGGGTGGGGCCGAGATCACTTTTAACATTTAAATTTCTGCCCCTAGAGTCACCTCGGACCCACCGGCTGTGACTGTAAAGGCAGGAATTTCCTGCCCCCAGGAGGGCAGGAGATTCGGTCTCGATATGATGATGTATATAGATCGATGTTGTCATAGCCAGGCTGCCATGTAGGAATTAGCCAAAAGATGGCTGGAACAGGGATATGTTCCGATTTCAAGTTCATATGGTTTCTGCTAATCTAGCAGTGAGAAAAGCGAGGAGAAATTTAAATGGGGCAGTGAAATTGATTGATATTTCTGAGCAAATGCATACCCATGATGGACATTTTTCAATGTGACGATTAAATGGGGCAGTGAAAGTATATATGTTATACTTTCCTCTTATGATCAAACAAGTATGATTTATTATAGAAATCAATACTTATAATAATAATAATTGTACCATCAAATAATGATTAGTCTTATAAGCATCAGTTCAAGGACCCATCAGTATACTCTTGCAAATTCATTGTTTTACTGTTCTCTGATGAATTGTTCACAAGTTGAACCCCTGATTCAATAGTAATTTCTACTTCGGTTAATATAATGTACTATTTAATTGAGTACTCTATTTTGCCTCATTGAATATTTTCCATGTAGAAATTACTAATTAAAAAGCTTGAAGAAAGATTCTCAAAAGTACACAAGTACACAATTTACAATTTTTTTTTTCACATAATAATACTTGAGAATTAAAAAATAACCAACAAAGGTATAAAGAAAAGAAATAAAAATGAATAAAAGAGGATAAAAATTAACCAACAAACAAAGTACTCCATAAAGATTTATTCAAATCCAAAGGTTCCCGAAAACTTCAAAAAAGTACATACCAGAAAAAAAAAAACCGTTACAAGCGTCTATTAAAGAGAATAAAAGTTCTCTATTGATTGTTAAAACTCACACTTAATGGCCACGGAGAATCGCATGTAGATAGCCACCTGTCATAAAGAGCGAAACCAGAGACACGATACCGGCCGGCATTATCTTCCCTGAATTCTTAAATCGGGATCCCATTACTGTCAAAAGTGCCCCTGATATACCTGGAATAGTATATATAATTCATGAAATTCAAATGGAAAATAATACACAGAGCTATATAGTGCTGGTACATGGTGTTGCCAGTTTACTTCATAGATTAAATTTTACATTTTTTTAGAATATTTTACTATTTTTTTTAGATTGGTAGAAAATCACTTGACCTAAAGATTCCAGACCATTGATTTTCTACCTATCTAAAAATGTAATAATAAAATTCTAAAAATGTCAAAGTTAGTTTGCAAGTATATTTTCATATGGAGATCATGTTGAACGGTTCAGATCAATTGTTTGGAATTTGAAAACAAAGATATTGATCCATAGTACGGACCAATTTACCCTATGCATAGTACCATAAGCATCAACTGCAGTTTTGCATAATTGATCTTATCATGCAACAATTAAGATTGAATTCATAATGAATTCCATCATGATGAATTCCACCCAATTTAGGCTAAATTTTAACAAAAAAAATAAAAAGATGAACTAAATAACATGAATTTGTACCTAGACCAAGGGATGAGGCGAAAGTGGGGTTGGTAGGGAGCTGAGAGTAGACATAGAACAAGAGAAGCGAAGATAAGCCTCCAGCTGCTGCTGATTTCATGCTTCCCTTCTTTATAAATCCTATAATTCCTCCAGCTGAAATACCCAAAACACAAATTAACTAAGTATATATCTATAAAAATCCCAAAATAGCCCTCAAATTGTTTAGAAGGGCTTTCTATGAAACATTTCTTTGTTGGTTGACTATGAATTTTTTTTCTCTTTTGCAAATGTATGTTCAACTGCATGCAATGGTTTCATTGATCATGGCACTGGTCGGGTTAACACTAGCATGCCATATTAGAAGCAAAGAACCATATAATACCCAAAATACAAAAATAAAGAAACCTTAGTTATGTGGTGTCATTACTGATTAAAGTTAGATAATGAAGTTGTACCAGTAGAAAGTGTCTGATACGAGTTAATAAATTCCAATTGTGCCCCTAAACAGCTTACTTAGGTGCAACACTAGAACATAAGTGAAATAGTAACAAGCCAAAGAAACATAGTCAGAATTCAAAAAAAAAAAGTACTAAAAGAATTAAAAGAAGATAAAAGTACAATCTTTGGCTAAAAAAGGGACATAAGAAGTAACTAGTTTGCCAACATATGAAGCAACCTTTATTTTACATAAAGCTTCTATAGTTATTCTTCTATCTTTTTTACTTTTGTAAAAAAAAAAAAAAATGTATATCAGTAGGCTCCCCCAACAAGTGCATATCCAAAACTCAAATCCACCTTTAATTTCGTGAAAAAAAAGATTTAAAAATTGAATGTCAGGGGTATGTCAAAGTCAGACAAACAAAGCAATTGCAAAGTGAAAAACACAGATAAAATTACCAATTCGGATCCCCTAAAGTAACTCAAAGTTTGAATTTTGATTATGTTGAAATCAGTGTTGTAAATAACGGTATGCGCTTGTCGGACGGATTGATTAATCGGGAATAATCGGCCGATTAGTTGGAATAATAAGTTACGGTTTGATCGCCGCCAACAACTAATTGGCCGATTAATCGGCCTAAAAGGCTGTTTTTCACAACACTGGTTGAAATTACGAATTCTGATCAGATGGTCCGGATTCAAACTCAAATTATGAGGTACTTTAGGGGATCCAGGCCCTAAAATGACAGCCTTATGTTGAAACTGTACTTCCTAAAACCAAAAGTTTAGCACTTTCTTGTGCAGTAACATACCCAAAATTTGTTTAATCAAGCACTAACCTTTATACTTAATTATAACCTACAATGTACCAAAGGAAGTGAAAAATGATGATCAAGAGTACCTCCTACAAGAATGGCATAAGCCAGAGTGAATTTCTGAGACATCAGCATCTTCTTCTTTCCTTCTTCTCCTTCTCCTTCGCCTTCTTTGAACTCTTCTCCGTCACCGTCACCGTCACCACCACCGCCGTTACCAGATCCTTCACCGCCGTTACCAAATCCGTCTCCTCCGTCACCACCAGTGGTATCTAGAACTGGATCCTGCGGTTCGAACTCGATCCGCCTGCCCAAGTCAGGAGTAGAGGAGGAGACTCGGGTAGTGAACTGGAGAGAAACTGGAGAGAATCGAATGGAGGGGAAGTAGAGAGAGGGAGGAGATCGGCGGGAAGAGGGAGAGGGAGAGGGGAGAGAGAAGGAGGGAGCAGTCAATGCCACTGCGAATGTCATTGATTTGATTCGAGAGAGAAAACAGGGTGTCAAGTGTCGAACCCACTGGATTACACCAAATGAATGGTTTCATTTTCTCTTGCCATTTCTCTATTGTCATCCGTATAAGGAATGGGTTGTTCATCACTCATCATGTGCAGTTAAGACTTATAACGAATAGTTCAGATTTGGTTCAGTAGGATAAAAAAATTCGTAATTCGGATATAATTTGAAAATGATTCGGTACCATAAGGAAGCAAAAAAAAATCGCATTTTTTTCGCATTTTATTTGCGAATAAAACGTATTATACGTTTTTTTGCGTTTTATTCGGTGTTCGGTTCAGAAAAGTAAAAAAAAAACGAATAAAATGCTAATAATTCGTGAATTTCTTGCGAATCATGTCACTATGGTTATGAACATAGTAACAAATGAATTATTCGGGTTTGGTTTGTTGGTGTCAAAAATTAGTGATTCAGGAATAATTCCGATATAATTAGAGAACAATTTGATAAAAAAGAAAGCAAAAAAACCCAAAAACAAAAAAAAATTAAAAAAATTAAGTTTTTTTGGCATTTTATTCGCAAATAAAACGTATAATACGTTTTTCCGCATTTTATTCGGTGTTCGATTCAGAAACGTCAAAAAAAACATTTTTATTTACGAATAAAACACGTACTTTGTTACTATGTGTACAATTATGAATTATGATATACATATTGCATATGTTGATATTTGTAATATTTTTTTATTTGTTTGTTTTTTTTTTATCCAAGTTAACATTATTATACGAATGAAGTGCAACCAAGTTCAAGCACTCAGAAGTCTTCCTATACATATACGGACAGATATCCTCCCAGCTACCTGACTCAAGCAAATTGCAACGGCCGGCTTAGATTAATTCTATCTGGGCCAAACTCAATCCGGTGCCTATTGAGACTGCAGGGGGTCTATTTTGAGATTCGTGCCATGTTAAATGGACCGTCCGATCGTAATTTGCTTGAGTCAGGTAACCTGAGGTCATGTGAATTCATACATATACCACTATTAACATTATGAAAAATATTGTTTGCTAAAATATTTTTTTCATTTCAGTACTATTGGGACGCTTTTGTGAGAAACTAACAATGTTTAGATTCTTTTAAGTATATGTGAAATAAATGGACTATATTGAAAAAATTATTTATGAACTATTTCACTGGCAGGAACTTGTTTCTAACGTATTTGTAACCGAAATTTTTATTAATAACATTAAAAATAAATAAATTAGAGAATTTGACATCAGTTTATGAAAAATTCAAAATATGACATTTTTTCTGGATAATCCAACAAAATTAGTCTTCAATTAAAATTCTAAATTTATATTAAAATATAACGTTATAATACAAATTCGAATAGTTTAATGAAAAAAAGTAATTATGACTTTTTATATTAAAAAATTAATTCAACATTCGGTTCTAAAATGTTAATATAAAAAACAGAAAAGTCAATTTATAATATTCTATGCAATTCCTGAATTATTGAATAATCCAGCGGAATTGGTTTTAATTTTCGTTGAATTATATAGCAGAAATGTTGTTTTTGAAATTATTCATAAACTGATATTAATTTTTTTTTAATTTGATTTTTTTTACGGTTATTAATAAAAAAAGTTGGAATTAACATAGTAAAGTTACATTCTATGGCAATGATATAAACAAAATGCATCTCAATTCCAAAAAATTAAAGAGATAACTAAAATAATATCTTTGGCGCCGATAATTAAAGAGAGCCAAAATGCATCTCAATTCGAAAAAATTATAAAATCTCCTCTATTTTGAAAAATTAAATCGAAATATCAATTGTTCTAATATTTTTTATGAAGTAATTACTTTTGTAGACTCTAAATATCTCCTTTCTTTTTTCCTTCTCTTTGCCTTTCTCTAGAGAAGAAAATTAGTCACGCCGTTATCATTCACGTTACATGTGTAGATTATGTAACGTTACTTGCGTATCACGTGACATGATTGTCCTCCACCATCTTAGTCATGTCACATCACGTCACGTCACGTCACGTAAATTGATTTGGTCACATCACGTGACACGTTAAGTAAAACTTCCCTACTACAGGGGTTGGAGTGAAGGAAAGAGGAGAACCAGATAATAGATCGAGATTGATACGAGTGATAGAGGAATTCCTCTAGGTACCACACAATTACACAAAAGAACAAAGTGGCTGCCGACTTAGTTTCTCTAAATACAAAATTTCTTGTGATATTTAATTTTTAATAGGCTTTAGATATGTACATCATGAATTGTCTAGAATTGTATTTACCGGCTTATAGTAATATAAATAGAGGGTAGAAACTGAAAATTTTGGGTTGGGTTCTTCTATGGAATCAAAATATTGTTGCAATCCATCCAATATTCTATATTATTTTAAATAATTTCTAAAAATAAAAAATTCTTGTGTAAGAGTTTCCTATGAAAATAAATTTGGTGTAGTTTTTTGGAATCAGAGAGACCTTTTATTCTAAATTCACCCCTTCATATGTTTTGATATTCGTACATAAAAAACAGCTGCTTTTGAGATTCGTGCATTCCAAAAAATGAATAGGTGGATTTGGAATAACATGAGTCCTATGATTCCGAAAAATCACAACAGATTTATTTCCATTTAACATGCCAATTGAAATAGGTGTAATCCTATCTTGTGCTTGAGATTCTGATGCATGCAACAAAGCAGTTCATAGGTAGTGCAAAATTAAACAAAGGTCCGTTCAGGTGTGGTTCACACTCAAATTTGGTTAATAGTGACATGCATGTCAAAAATCACATCTTTGCTTTTATTCTGAAAACCAGGCATAGACACACACATGATTAGCATTCTACTACAAGTTACTGAATCCACATCCTCTGCATTAACATACCATTTAAGTTAATTTCTAAACCGTACGATCAGAATTCGGATCAATTCGTCTCATGTCTATAACACACAAAACTCTTTAATATTAGTGCGAATTTAAATGGAACAGTTCTCATCTTAACTCAAAATTTGAGTTAACTCAAGAGGATACGAATTCCAAATTACTGGGCATGAATTGTGTGTTAGTCCATTTATGAACTTATTTGCAACATAATCAAGCTGATAAAAATTTACATTCTATGACAATAATATGAGCACTTCCATATAATAAATTATTTACTTTTAGCTCTGATATATTTATTACAATGCAAGTGCATGATAGATAAATAAAACAAAAGGACAACTAAAATTATTTCTTAATTTAATTTGGTGAGAAATAACTCGGTTTATTGTTTGCATTGAGAGACGGATTATATCTGATCTCCAAATCTAATTATTTTTTGTAATTCAATATAATATTTTACCCAAATATATGTAATTACAAGTACTATGTGGAAAATCTTCTTTAGTTTTGAGCATGAGTGAAGTTGTAGTAATATTAATGAGGTTGGCTAATATTAACGTTTGTTCCTAGGCCGTATAACAAACGCTTCGATTTTTACATTTTTAAAGTTCAAACAGTCAATCCAAACCATTCAACATTCAATCTATAATAAAATGTGCTTGGAGACCAAATTTTATATTTTTGGGAACTTTTTTACTATTTATTAAGTTTGTTTTAAAATCGTTGTTTTCAATAATTCAGAATTTTTTAATTGTTTATTAAAATTAGCGATTTTAAAACTGGTTTAGTAAATAGTAAAAAAATTTCAAAAATGTAAAATTTGGTCTCCAAGCACATTTTAATATAGAGATCTAACGGTTTGGATTGACTATTTGAACTTTGAAAATAAAAAAACCAATTTGTTGCATCACGGCTCCTGAACAAACGTTTTGATATTAGCCAACCTCTAATATTAATTTGCATTATGGATCTATATTTTTATTTTTAAAATTCAAACATCAAATAGTTGATTCGAACCATTATACATGATGTCCATATGAAAATGTACCTGTAGATCAAATTTTACATTTTTTAGAATTTTGATTTACTATATTTATATTTTTTAGATAGGTAAAAAAGAGTCCGGCTAGTATGACATCGGTGTCATATGACACTAACTCCAAAATGGATTGAATAGACTTTAAACGACTAATCCAAACTATTCAAACCAATTTACTTTATTAGTGATGTGTTTACATGCAAATTTTTAATATTTTCGAGTTATTTTAGTATCAAATCAATCGGTAAAAAATGTTGAAAAATAGATGTATTAAAATTAACTTAAAAACTCACACATTTGACCGCTTGACTTGATACTAAATAAATTCGAAAAATTATTAATTTTGCATGTAAATGCATAACTAATAAGTAGATCGGTTTGAACGGTTTGGATTCACCGTTTGAAGTCGATTTGATAGGTTTTGGAGTTGGTGTTATATAGGCTGAAATGACACTGATATTATACTAGCCAGACTCGGTAAAAAACTATTGTTATTGAAATTCACATCCCATTTATAACTTCTTTTAGGATCAGCTCCAGAAAGAGAGAAAGAGGGGAAAGAAAGGAAGGGTGGGAAAAAACAGAAAATTTATTTGCTCTACAAAATTAAATTGAAAGGAAAAAAAATGTTGAGAGAGTAACTGTTTCATCTAGCAAGTCCAAAATTATCCCCTCTAAATTGAAGTGTAGCTAAGTAAAAAGAAGGCCCACCATTAAAATGTAACTTCCTTACTATTTATGTAGCAAGGAACTATGTGAAACTTTGCACGATTTGTTTAATAAAATTGACAGTACATGTTTTGCCTACTACTTTACAAGCAAAAAAAAGAGAGAGAGAGAAAATGAAAGCACTACTCGACAGTACATGTTTATTGCCCACTATAAAATTAGAACTAAGAAAAGAAAAAGACTTACCAATAAAATAGTGGCTGATACATGTTTTGCCTACTACTTTACAAGCAAAATAAAAAGAGAGAGAAAATGAAAGCACTACTCGACAGTACATGTTTCTCCCTATAAGATTAGAAGAGTGAGGCTACGGTACTATGCATAGCATCAATTGGGTCCGTACTACGGTTCAAAATTTGACTTTTTAATATTCTAACGGTCGATCCGAACAGTTCAACATGATTATAAAATAAATATGTACTTGCAAACCAAATTTTACATTTTTTCGAATTTTTTTACTATATTTTCGAAAATCACTTGATCTGAACATTCTGGACTATCCAAAAACAGCCTATCTAAAAAAATAGTAAAAAAATTCGAAAAATGTAAAATTTGGTTTGCAAGTACATATTTATTTTATAATCATGTTGAACGGTTCGGATCGACCGTTAAGATTTTGAAAAGTCAAATTTTGAGCCGTAGCACGGACCCAATCCGTGCTATGCATAGCACCGTAGCCTCACTCAAATTAGAACTAAGAAAAGAAAAAGACTTACCAATAAAATAGTGGCCGATACCAACTGATTTGAACCTTGAATTCAAGAACGAGCTAGTGAAACCCAACAGTTTTCTTTTTCCGGGTGCAAACCGAACTGAACCGAAGTAAATTTCAGTTTGTTTGGTTTAAACCGAAGTAAACCTATTAGTGTCATTATTAACGAAAATTACACATGTTCATATTCAAGTTGTTCAATGCCATACAAAATATGTAAATGTTTTAAAATATTTAACCTAAAATGAAAGAAAGAAAGCAATGATTGAACTAAAATAAACAAAATATAAAATTATACTTGAACCAATATAATTCGGTCTGTTCGGTTTAGTTGGTTTTGAAAAGTCTAAACTGAACCAATCTATTTAAACTGAAAAACTAAACCATTTAAACCGAAATTTTTCGATTTAGTTGAAAACCAAACAAATCAAACCGTTTGAACACCCCTAGGTCTAACCCTATATTGTGCGTGACATTCTAGTGCATGCAGCAAAGCAGTACGTGAAATGCACGTCGAAAACCACGTCTGTGCTTTTATTTTCAGAATCATGCACAACAAGTTACTGCGCATGAATTGTGTGGGCCGCTATTTAAGGGATTTTTTTTAAAAAACATAATTAAAATAATTAATTTTAAAAGAATAACTTGATTACTGACTTTTTTACAAAAATCATAAAAACCGAAATGTCATTTCGGTTTGGAGGTTTTTTTTTTTTTGCTGCACCGAAATGACAATTCGGTTTATAGGATTTCCGTGGGGTTGTAGGAACAATACCACAGAAAATTTTTCTTTTTTTGGTTAAACTGAATTGGCATTTCGGTGTAGAGTTTTTTTAGGCTAAACCGAATTGGCATTTTGGTTTGGTACAGTTTTGACGATTTATCGACAGAGGTCAGAAATCAGAAAAAACAGAAATTCAGAAATTCCAGTGAGCAGTCTTGGAAATTTTGACTAGATTGAAAATTCAATTATGAATAAATGGCTATAAGAATTTTTGGGTTCTTCATATCAAAAGAAAAGCGTCGAAGTCTAGTTTTCAGATAATATAATTTGTATATATAAAAATATTACGGTTCGATACAGTTTTCACGATTTATCGACAGAGGTCAGAAATCAGAAAAACAGAAATTCAAAAATTCTAGTGAGCAGTCTTGGAAATTCGACCAGATTGAAAATTCAATTATGAATAAATGGCCATGTATTTTTGGGTTCTTCATATCAAAAGAAAGGCGTCGAAGTCTAGTTTTTAGATAATATAATTTGTATGTACAAAAATATTACGGTTCGGTACAGTTTGATGATTTAACGATAGAGGTCAGATATCAGAAAAACAGAAATTCCGTAATGAATATAAAAAAATATTAATACAAAGCCTCTAAACCGAATTGCCATTTCGGTTTAGGGGGAGTTACATGCAAAGCCACACAGTTGGATGTGGGGAACTGTGAAAAAAGTATAAACCGAATTGCTATTTCGTTGCAGCAAAAAAAAAACCTCCAAACCGAAATGACAATTTGATTTTTACGGTTTTTGTAAAAAAATCAGTAATCAAGTTGTTTTTTTTTAATTACGTTTTATAAAAAAATTTCCTATTTAAGGGTGTCTGTCTGTTGTTCTCCGGTGCATGCTCCAAGACTAGCTAGATTTTCCATATCAAATGAAGCTTCAACGAAACTTCCTCTGTAGGAGATGCGAGTACTAGAGTGGGAAAAATGGCACGGCGGAGTCGGCTTCGTCACGGAATGACACGGTTACGGCACAGAACGGCATGGTACGCGTGTTAGTTACGTGCCGTGTTTCGTATCGTGACTATTTGCGTGCCGTGCTCATCTTTTGAAACTTTAGCACGGCACGGCAGACACGTGAAAGATTTAGTGACGGCACGGCACGTCACGTAGTCACGCGAGTCACGTGTAATTAGGACCATTAAATATTGATTTAATGGTGAATCTTGAATAAACTAACATAAATTATGATTAAATAGTCACACGAGTCACATATGGTCACGGCACGTTAGGCACGGCGTGACCATTCGCGTGGCGTGACCACCTCTTGACATTTGATCACGGCACGGCACGACACGTGAAAAATTAACTTGATCACGGCACGGCACAGCACGAGACTAAAATCACGGCGTGTTAGTTATAACACGACACGACACGTTTTTTCCACTCTATGAGTACCACTCCTTTATTTGTAATCTGACGTGCACATGAATTGGATCCATATCCTCCCTGGTACAGTAAAAGATTCCCTTCACTTTACGGTTTGAGATTAACTCCCAGCCGGTTTGGGATTCGGGCTGACAGAGGAGGCAGTATTATTGGGCTTTGGGATTCGTGCCAAGTTAAAGAGAACGGTCCAGATCAAGTAATTGTAAAAGCTTCCGTATTACGGTACCGGGGTGATGTGAATTCCACATGGATTACCGCTTTTCCACAAGAACCAGTGTAGAACCCCCAGTAGAACAGGTCCATGCAAGTATATACCAGGATGCACCGCTATTTGACTTTGACTACGCAAGGAATTAATAAATTACAGGTTTTTTTCATTCTGTGGGTCCCTCACGCAGACTTTCAATGGTGATGGACCTTGTGCAGAGAGAAAATAGGGAATGTCGTTCTGGTCTTCTGGAAAGAAACGGATAAATTCAGTTTTGTTTAGCGAAAATTAGGGAGGAAGAGAACTCAAAACTGGAGCAGATTTCGGTAAAGTTAGCAATCCCTTTTTTCTTCTATTTATCTTGTTTCAACTGAATTGTTCCAACCCATGAACACCCCTACTCACGTAGTAGAAAACAAAAGAGAAATCAACAGACCAGTTTTGGCTTCGTACAATGCATCAACTATAAAATCAAAACAGCGCTGCATGAAGCCAAAATTGGTCTGTTCAAATCTTTACCCGAAATCAGGTTCAGCCCTTGTGCTATGATCAAAAGTGCTACCATATGAAATCTATTATCAACCTTCTGACATGTGGGGCCCACTTTTTTTTTTTTCAGAAAACAATTTTTCAATTTTTTAATAATTTCTAATTGGCATACTGTGAAACAATCTGTTGGATGCAGATGAAATAACTTGTGAAAAAAGGAGAAACAAAAAGCGCAAAAAAATGATGAACCCGGGGATAGAGTTGGAGACATCTAGCAATAAGCAACAGAATTTGGAGGCCAATAGCATCCCTGTTTCTACTGTTGTGCTTGCACCCAGTTGCAAATTTCATTTTGCTTTGCAAAATATAGTGCGGACTGCGGAGTGTGAAAATTGTTATTTTTAGTGCCAAGATCAATGTACTACTGCCGTTCGGGCCCGCATCTATTATTCTTTATTATCTAACCAAACATCATGTGAGTGTCATATCTGTTACATGAATTTCATATCAGTACTTGGTACCAGTCCAAATTTCATACCGGTAGCTTTGAATGTTATATTTGGTTTTGAACAAAATTTGAAAACAATTGTAGGGGGTGGTGTTCCTTTGTAGCTTGATAGGTATAATTCCCTTGGCTGAGCGCTTGGGCTATGCAACTGAGTAAGTCAGTACCTGCCGATTCTGACTTTTTCAATTTCTCTTAATTTTTGTTTCTCAAATAACTCGTGCCATTATTTCAAATCATTTACCAGTTGGGTTTCTCATTTTATTTTATTTTCAGGCAAATGGCTGCTTACACTGGACCAACAGGTACTTTCATAACAGTTGCAAAACCAAATTTTCTTCTGAAAAATGTTTTTTAATGTACTGATATTTTTGGTACTGGTGTAAAAAAAACTTTGTTAAACCTAATTCAAAACCAATCCAATTTAATCCTCAAATTTCAGTTGACCACTAACTAGGCTAAAAAAGGGCAAAACAAAAGAACAGTATATTACTGGTACTAAATAAAAGTTGCGAAATCCATTTTTTTTTCTGAACAATGTCTGTTTCAGTAGTGCAAACCTCTAATATACTGATAATTTGTGGTATTGATGTGGGAAAAAAGGGAAATAAAAGGGGGAAAAAGAACAGTACAGGTATGGATTTTTAATCTCTTGCATTTTTCTGTTGTTATCGACATTTGGGAATGCAACTGAGATGATAATAGCTATATACGCATTGAAAAATGGCATGATTCGGGTGGTGCAACAGTCACTATTAGGTTCAATTCTATCTAACATGCTTTTAGTTCTCGGTTGTTCCTTCTTTGCTGGTGGCATTGTGCACTATGACAAGAAAGAGCAAATCTTTAACAAGGTAGTTTTCATTCTTTTTATGAGCTAAAATAAATGAAAAACAAAGTGTTTAATCTGCAGAAGGTTTCAAAAGCTTTTAGTTTATCGCATTTTGCTTTGTCGGCTTTGCTATTTTTCTTTTTTTGCTCTGAAAATGTAAAATTTAGTCTACAAGTACATTTTTTACATTCTTTGCAATTTTTACATTTTTTTTTCTGTGAAGTTTATCGCCTTTTGCTATTAAAATGTACTTGTAGATCAAATTTTACAATTTTAAATTTTTTTTTACTATCTTTTTAGATAGGTAGGAAATCACTTGATTTAAAAATTCTAGACCATTCAAACGTAGTGATTTTTTACTTGTCCAAAAAAAATAGTAAAAAAATTCTAAAAAATATAAAATTTGATCAACAATTACATTTTTTTTATGAAGATCATGTTGAATGGTTCAAATCGACTATTTGGACTTTGACAACAGAGATATTGACCATAGTACGGACCAATCCACACTATGCATAGTACCATAGCCTCACTGTCTCCAATTTCTGTATAACTCTTATCAATTTTCTTTTTTTTTTTTGTTTTCCTTTGCTTGTTTGTTTGCTTTTACACAGGGGACAGCTGTTGTGAATTCAGGGTTGCTTCTAATGGCAGTGATGGGGCTATCATGCCCTGCCGTTCTTCACTTCACTCACTCAGGTTCGATACGGAAAATCAGAAGTAGCTTTATCAAGATTCAGCAGTTGTATCATGCTTATAGCCTATGCCAGTTATTTGGTCTTTCAACTTAGCGGCCGTGAAACCAATCTTTATAGCCGCATTGACAATGTAAGTTTTAGGATGATTTATTTTTTGTCTTGTTGTTAATCATTGGTTACATGGCCCAAAATTATGCATGAAATTTGAGTTTAGATCCGGACCTTCTGATCGGAATTTGAGTTTATCTTGTTTTTTTTTATTGATATATATAGTTATGTACACATAAAATTAATGAAATCAGAAAATATCAAAATAGTGATTCTCTAATAGTGTCAAGGCATACATGAATCGATAAATTAGAAAGGAATCAGTATATCATTAATCCACCTTGCCACCCTGAGAAAAAAGAAAAGAAAAACCAAATAAAAAAAATAATATAATGTGGAGCTAGAGTACAAAAAATAATTGATGAGAAATTAACTTGTCCAATAATCTGGCTGTCAATCACAAAAAGTAATTTACCATTCTTGTAAAAGTGAGAGCTCATAATTCGATTGCATGCTTCCGATACTTACTGATTGAACTTTATGAATTGCAATTTATTTTTGGAATATAGGAAGAAGGCAGCGAGAGTCAAAACAAGGTAGAGCCTGAAGAAGAGGAGGAAGAACCGGAGATAGGTTTATGGGAATCGGTTGCGTGGCTTACTTTGATAACTCTTTGGATTTCTATTCTTTCTGAATATCTTGTCGATGCCATTCAGGTACTCTCTCTCTCTCCTCATTAGGGGTGTTCCTTGGATGTTTTTGGTTTTTTATATTTGGTTCGGTTTTAATATCTCTTATTTCAGTTCGACTGGTATATATCTTGATATTTATTTCTATGATTATTAAATGTATTTGTGTGTGTATTGAGTTTTAACCTTTTGAAATTCAATCCCTCTTATTCCGGTTCAACCAAGCAAACTGAATTTTTTCTTTTTTGAAGGTTAGAGGCATATAGCCATAACTAGTATATTGATAAAAGGCAAATAATTACATCACCAAGGGCACCTGGCTACCCTCTAGTTACTCACATAATACACAGTGCCGAGTACAAAGAGCTATAACATCTCACGGTATTCGGTTGACAAATTTAATTCGGTTGGTTCGGTTAGATTTTTGAAAACCGAATAAAATTTGGTTTGACTAATTGAATTCGGTTTTAACTGAACCGACGGTTTGAACACCCCTATCCCCGATCCATGTGAGAAAAAAAAATGAAATCTCAACTGAGTATGAGATTTAGTCCAATTGAGCCTTGATTTGCTTTCAGTTAGACATGAAATTTAACTGGTTTGTCATCCTCAAATGTCAAGGCCATATTTATAATTTTTTTTTTTTATATATTATTAGGGGGCATCAGAGTCATTTAATCTACCAGTAGCGTTTATCAGTGTGATTCTACTACCTATTGTTGGCAATGCAGCTGAGCATGCCAGTGCTGTTATGTTTGCTATGAAGGATAAACTTGTAATTTCTTCTTTCTCTCTTTTTTCTTTATTATATATATAATTGTTACTGTTCTTTGTTATTATTGTTAGTGATATTAATTACCTGATTCTGTTTTTCTTGTTCAATAAAGGACATCACTTTAGGAGTAGCCATCGGTTCATCTACACAGATAGCAATGTTTGTGGTAATTTTTTTTTTAAATCATTTTTTACTCTTTGTGCTGAAGTACTGTATATACTATTTTATTTAATATTTGGTTTATAGATCCCATTTTGTGTTGTGGTGGGATGGATTATGAAGAAGAACATGGATTTGAATTTTCAATTATTTGAGACCGCTACTCTCTTCATAACTGTTATAGTGGTCGCTTTTATGGTACAGGTTAGTTGCTATCTCTGATTTTATTTTCTCCTTGTTAAAATGACATTTTAACACATTGCAAGTATTTGAAATTTGAAAGCTGATTATATTTTTCCACATTATGAACAATATTTGAGTTTTTGGATAATTAAATGTGAAAAATGCCGTTAAACTATATCTCTATCTCTCTACAGGATGGATCAGCAAACTATCTAAAGGGTTTAATGCTTGTATTATGCTATCTTATAGTGGCAGCAAGTTTTTTTGTTCATGTTGACCCGACAACCGGTAAGCTCTCACATACATATATATATTTCATTCCATACCATGTGATTATATATCATTTTATGATACACATCTTGACACCATATGTTTATAAGTTATTTTTGCGGTTTCAAATCTAAACATTCGATCCGAACCGTTCAACATGATCTCCATATTAAAACGTCCTTGGAGACCAAATTTTACATTTTTTGGAATATTGTACTACTTTTTTAGAATTTTTTAATATCGCTGTTTTTCAATGGTCCATAATTGTCTCAAAAGTAACAATTTTGTACACATCTTAATAAATACTAAAAAATTTCAAAAAAATGTAAAATTTGGTCTCCAAGCACATTTTAATATGGATATCATGTTGAACAGTTCGGATCGACTGTTTGGATTTTGAAGTCACAAAAATGACTTCTAAACATATGATGTCAAGATATGTCAAATAGTGTAATTGAATCCCTCCTCATATATATTTGACTATTCATATATTTTCTTTTGATAAAACAACTTCTTACTTGTATTTTGTTTGTTTTTTAACACAGATGATGATTAACCTAATTACAGAGCATATAGACTACTACCCAATTTTTTTATTAATACCCCCAAAAAAATAAAAATTATCAAATCTGCCCTTAAAGGCAAATTTTTATTAAAAACACCCTAACCGCCCCCCATGGGGCGGTTTTATATTTATTTGTCGTAATGATTTATATGATATATATTTATTTGTTGACGATTATATTTTTATAATTGACGATTTTTTATATGTCATATAATTGCCGATTACTTATTTTGTTTTTAAATAATTGGTTAATGTTTTATATTTAGTTGTTAATGTTATAAATTGGTTAATGCTTTAATATTTTTAATGTTTTTAATGTTTTAATGTTTTATATTTATTTGGTTAATGTTATAATATTTTATCCAAATATATGTAATTACAAGTACTATGTGACAAATCCTCTTTAGTTTTGAGCATCAGTGAAGCTGTAGTAATATTAATGAGGTTGGCTAATATTAAAACGTTTGTTCCTAGGCCGTGGAACAAATGCTTCGGTTTTTACATTTTTAAAGTCCAAACAGTCGATCCAAACCATTTAACATTCTATCTATAATAAAATGTGCTTGGAGACCAAATTTTATATTTTTTGGAATTTTTTTACTGTTTATTAAGCTTGTTTTAAAATCGCTGTTTTCAATAATCCAGAATTTTTTAACTGTTTATTAAAATTAGCGATTTTAAAACTGGCTTAATAAATAGTAAAAAAATTCTAAAAAATATAAAATTTGGTCTCCAAGCACATTTTAATATAGAGATCTAATGGTTTGGATTGACTATTTGAACTTTGAAAATAAAAAACCAATTTGTTGCATCACAGCTCCGGAACAAACGTTTTGATATTAGCCAACCTCTAATATTAATTTGCATTATGGATCTATATTTTTATTTTTAAAATTCAAACATCAAATAGTTGATCCGAACCGTTATACATGATGTCCATATGAAAATGTACCTAGATCAAATTTTACATTTTTTAGAATTTTGTTTTACTATATTTTTTAAATAGGTAAAAAACCATTGTTATTGAAATTCACATCCCATATATGACTTCTTTTAGGATCAGCTGCTCCAGAAAGAGAGAAAGAGGGGAAAGAAAGGAAGGGTGGGGAAAAATAGAAAATTTATTTGCTCTACAAAATTAAATTGAAAGGAAAGAAAATGTTGAGAGAGCAACTGTTTCATCTAGCAAGTCCAAAATTATCCCCTCCAAATTGAAATGTAGCTAAGGAAAAAGAGGGCCCACCATTAAAATTTAACTTCCTTACTATTTATGGAGCAAGGAACTATGTGAAAATTTGCACGATTTATAAAATGTAACGGGTCAAATGATGTAGTGAGTCTCTAAGAATCATTTTTCAAAGGCTAATGAGACACTAAGTAGCATGATTGTAATTTATACGGAGGGGAAGGTGTGCTAGAATATTCAGAGAAGAAAGAAAACCCTAAAAAATTTTAGCAAGGGAAATTCAGCAATAATGGAAATTGGTTCAGCAGAACATAGAATATAATAATGTAGTAGTTCCTTATCCATTTGTAATTTAATTTACTTTCTTTCATTTTTGTATATGATAAAACTCTGTAAAATTAACACCACTGGTGTCTTGATTAATGGAATCTGAAGGCACCTTCACATTTCTTCTTAAAATATATATATATATATATATTTTATGTTGTATTTAGAAAAGATATATTTGTTTCCGAAACAAAGCTGCATAAAAATTTTAATATGCTAAAAAAATATAGGTAATGTGTTTTGTTTAATTTGCAATAAAACATAAGAATATAAACATGCTGATAATACTAACATATATATCTGAAATCCTGATTAATTGCGACTATAAACTGTATATCTTTTCGAATTCTAATTTTAAATAGAAGTTGCAAAAAGAAGATTTATTATTGTAAATTAATACACATCTATTTAATGGAAAGATATATATATTTAATAAAAGAGGAGCTTTATGCCCACTATAAAATTAGTACTAAGAAAAGAAAAAGACTTACCGGGTGCAAAAAGGGAAGAGGAAGGGGCTTGTATGAAAAATTATTGCATTATAATTAATTTAGTAAAAAAAAAAAGTTTGTTTTTAACCCCTTAACTTTCAACTTTGATTTAAATAAATTCATAAATTATTATCATTTTGTTCAAACAATTATTTTAGCACTTTAAACCAATTATATCAAGCCCTTTTTTTTATTTAAAATGTTTACTTTAAATGATTCTTTCTTTGGTTGTTGTGTGAAAACAATTGTGGAAAATTATAATTTTTTATAAGTAGAACTAGGGTGTTCTTAAGCTCACCAAGATTCTTTGTGAGCTTAACTCAAAAGCCAATCGAATTAATTTCTGATTCTTTCTTTGATTGTCGTGTGAAAACAATTGTGGACAATTATAATTTTTTACGAGTAGAACTAGGGTGTTCTTAAGCTCACCAAGCCTCTTTGTGAGCTTAACTCAAAAGCCCATCGAATTAATTTCAAGTAACGCATCCAAACCGTTGAAACCGATCTACTTCACGAGTGATGAGTTTACATGTCAAGTTTTTAAATTTTTGAACTAATTTAATATAAAGTCAAGCGGTCAAAAGATAATGAAAAATGAACACATTAAAATTAATTTATAAACCATCTGTTTTTTACCGCTTGACTTTATACTAAATTAGTTCGAAAATTTATAAATTTGACATGTAAACGCATCACTTGTGAAGTAGATCGGTTTCAACAGTTTAGATGCATCGTTTGAAGCCAATTCAATAGGTTTTTGAATTAAACTCACAAAGGGACTTGGTGAGCTTAAGAACACCCTTGTTCTACTCATTTTTTACTACTATTCTATTTTGAGAATCTTGATAACAATATTAAGATTTTTTTAATAATTATTAATATGATGGAAATAATTAAATTTGTCACTTTTTGTAGTTCAGTCCATATATTTTTTAGAATTTGGATGTGGTCTCGGCACTTTGAAAGTTGACTAAATAGACTTATTAAAGTTTTTTTTAATACAAAGTAAATTAAAACTTCATATCTATTATATTAACCATGAATATCATACTAAGTTGTGTGTTTCTCAATTAAAAGTTCTATGACTTAGAAATAGAAGTTTTAATGAATGTAAAAAAATTAATAATTAAGAAAAAATTAGAATGAGAACTACTATATACCAATGTTCTAAATAGCGCGCTATAGCGTTTTCGGACCAAAAAAGCTATGACGATGTGGCCATATAGCGCTGTTTTTTCAGCCGTTCCGCTATGACGCGATAAACGCTATTTAAACCTTTGCTATATACTATTTTGCGATGGAAGCAAATTTTCATACTTTTCAAATAAATCCTGAATATCTAACAATTCAAATTTTAGTACTAACATATCTCAAATTTTATGTGCGTGAAAGAAACAAATTTTTGTATGTTGTTTTCAAAATTAAAGAAATATTAATAAAAGAAGTAAGTTTCATTCTATTTGTAATTACAAGTCCTAATTATAGCTGACAGTTAAATGCATAATAGTAACATAGTCAAGTCTTTATACTTGTAATGAAAAGTACTTAATTAATATTGTTAATTATATATGTAGAAGTCTTCATATCTAATATCTAACAAGAGAATTTATAGCCAATTGAACATCTATGTTGATTATATGTATTATAAAAGCAGGAGGGATCCACTTACAACATTTGTAAGTTACAATATTTTACAACAATTCGGTTTTACGATTTTAAAAGTCCAAACAGTCGATCCAAATTATTCAACATGATATCTATATTAAAATGTGCTTGGAGATCAAATTTTACATTTTTTTGAATTCTTTTATTATTTATTAAGTATTTTATAAAACCTCCTGTTTTAGACAATTCTGGACCACTGAAAAACAAAAGTTTTGTAAAATACTTAATAAATAGTAAAAAAAATTCAAAAAAAATGTAAAATTTGATCTCCAAATATATTTTAATATAGATATCATGTTGAACAGTTTGGATCGACTGTTTAACCTTTTAAAATCGCAATACCGAATTGTTGTAAGATGTTGTAACTTACAAATGTTGTAAGTGGATCTCTCCTCATTATAAAATGACAATATCGATGCAAAATATAAATTAATAAATTATAAAAACTTTACAGATATGGCATCATTTTGCTAGATTCTCAGGTAGAATTGGATAATTTAAAGAAACAACAACCGGGTAATAGGATGTCAAGTGCCGAACCCACAGGATTGGACAAAATGAATATTTTCATTTTCTGTTGCCATTTCTCTATTATCATCCGTATAATGGGTTGCTCATCAGACATAATGTGCAATCATAGTAACAAGGTATGCATTTTATTGGCGAATAATTCGCGAAAAAACGTTTTTTTGATGTTTTCGAACCAAACACCAAATAAAACGCGAAAAGACGTATTATACATTTTATTCGAGAATAAAACGCGAATCACTAATTATTTGTGAATTAAATGTGAAAAAAACACAATTTTTTTTACATTTTTAATTTTTAATTTTTTGGGTTTTTCTTTTTGCTCTCTTGTGGTATCAAATTATTCCTGAATCACGAACTTTTAACTTTGCGGAATTGAACCGAATAATTTATTTGTTATTATATGTGCAATTATGAATGAGTGAGGCTATGATACTATGCATAGCACGGTTGGATCCGTGCTACGGCTCAATATTTGAGTTTTCAAAATTCTAGCGGTCGATCCGAACCGTTCAACATGATTATAAAATGAATATATACTTGCAAACCAAATTTTACATTTTTTCGAATTCTTTTACTATTTTTTTAGATAGGTAGATAATCACTTGATCTGAAAATTCTAGACCAACCAAAAACAATGATTTTCTACCTATCTAAAAAAATAGTAAAAAAAATCGAAAAAATGTAAAATTTGGTTTGCAAGTACATATTCATTTTATAATCATGTTGAACGGTTTGGATCGACCGTTAGAATTTTGAAAACGCAAATATTGAGCCGTAGCACGGACCCAATCTGTGCTATGCATAGTACCGTAGCCTCACTCTGAATGAATTATGATACACAAACTACATATGCTAATAAACACAACTGTAGTGCAACCACAATAAAGCACTCAGATTAAATAGCATTAATTAGCGATAAAATGGATGAGTGGGTGAATGACAATTATTCAAAAGGAATTATGTATGATTTATTTTATTGAAATTTGCATCATAAACACAACCGTGAGAAATATTAAACAATTCTGAGTCTTAATGGGATATATATATTTAATTTGTCGTTCTTTAATGCTCTTACATCAAAACTTGTTATTTTTAGAAATTATTAAAATAATATAAGAAATTGGATAGATTGCAATAATATTTTAATTCCATAGAAATGACCGGTTTCTTTATGCCAATCTAAAAGTGTTAGAAATAATCTTAAATTTGATGGACGGAAAGAGACGAATTTAGGTCGGTGCTTCCATGCGAGAAAAAGAAAAAAAAGAAATGGAGGAATTAGTTCTGTGCAGGGAAGGAAAAAAAAAATATAAAAGATGCGTATTTTGTGTTAAGAAGAAAGAAGGAAGAGCACACGTATTCCATGTACATAAATAGAGAAAAGAGATGGAAAAAGATGTGGCGAGTACTAATTGTTGATATTATGTTTTGCATTGTTTGTTGAAGAAGTCAAGTCACTAGCATAGAGACCTAGTCCCTTTTTCTCACTAGCTAGTGCCTCATTCTCAGAGAAAAGAGAACACCCAATAGAAAAAAAGAAAATAGGAGAAAAGAGAAAGCGAGGAGGGGGAAGGAAGGAGAGGTGCTCCGAGATCCGAGAGTCGAGTATGAGCGCGTGCGAAAGAGAGAGGAGACGACCAAGTTCTAGGTTTGCTTGCCAGGTGCGTCATTTCCCACTAGTTTTATGCATCTCGACACGTACCCGTTGCCAGGGGCAGATCCAGAATTTTGGTCAGGGATAGACACAAAAAATTGACAAAAGTAGAATTTTTTTCTCTTGACGAATCGGATTGGAGTAGTAGATAGGGACAAAGTGAGGTAAAACAGTAAAAAAATATAGAGTTAGTCAGAAAACTGAAAACATATAGAGTTAGTCCCCGGGACAAAGTGAGGTAAAACAGTAAAAAAAATACTCAAATAAAGCGGTCCATGCGATGAGATGGGGACAAAGTGAGGTAAAACAGTAAAAAGATACTCAAATAAAGCGGTGCATGTGATGGAATTGAGTTAATACATGTGTGATTGAACGTGTTTCTTTCCACATCAAATTTTTTTCTCTTTCCTCTCATAGAACCACCAACCTAGACGCGTTTCTTTCTCTCCACCAAATTTAAGATTATTTCTAATACCTTTTATAATGACATAAAAACGGTCCTTTCTATGGAATTAAAATATTATTGCAATCTATCTAATTTCCTATATTATTTTAAATAATTTCTAAAAATAAAAAATTATGGTGTAGGAGTTTACCATGTCAATTGAAATAAGTCTAACCCTATATTGTGCTTGAGATTCTAGTGCATGCAGCAAAGCAGTGAAATGCACAACAAGTTACTGCGCATGAATTGTGTGGGCCGCTATTTAAGGGTGTCTCTCTGTTGTTCTCCGGTGCATGATCCAAGACTAGCTAGATTTTCCACATCAAATGAAGCTTCAACGAAACTTCCTCAGTAGGAGATGAAGTATCCCTCCATTTATTTGTAATCTGACGTGCACATGGATTACCGCTTTTCCACAAGAACCAGTGTGGAACCCCCAGTAGAACAGGTCCATGCAAGTATATAACTTAGCGTTGGAGAAACGACAGGATGCATCGGCATCGCTATTTGACTTTGACTACGCACGGAATTAATATATTACATTCAGTGGGTCCCCCAGGCAGATTTTCATTGGTGATGTGGACCTTGTGCAGAGAGAAATTAGGGAATAGCGTTCTGGTCTTCTTGAAAGAAACGGATAAATTCAGTTTTGTTTTAGCGAAAATTAGGGAGGAAGAGAACTCAAAACGAATTCGCTAGAAATCATCGCTTCTCTTCTCTCTTCTCTCTTCCTCTCTGTTCTACCTTTTGCCCTCATCGCTGTCGCATCGTTCGCTCTTCCTCTCTGTCACACATCTATTTTATCTCTCTTTTTCTCACAACAATTCAAACTGGAGCAGAATTCGGTAAAGTTAGCAATCCCTTTTTATTTCAATTTATCTTGTTTCAACTGAATTGTTCCAACCCATGAACACCCCTACCCACGTAGTAGAAAACAAAAGAGAAATCCGGGGTAAACATTTTAACAGACCAGTTTTGGCTTCACACAATGCATCAACTATAAAATCAAAACAGCGCTGCATGAAGCCAAAATTGCTCTGTTCAAATCTTTACCCGAAATCAGGTTCAGCCCTTGTGCTATGATCAATGTGCTACCATATTGAACATCAACATTCTGACATGTGGGGCCCACTTTTAAAAAAAAAAACAATTTTTCAATTTTTTAATAATTTCTAATTGGCATACTGTGAAACAATCTGTTGGATGCAGACAAAATAACTTGTGAAAAAAGGAGAAACAAAAGGTGCAAAAAAATGATGAACCCGGGGATAGAGTTGGAGACATCTAGCAATAAGCAACAGAATTTGGAGGCCAATAGCATCCCCGTTTCTACTGTTGCGCTTGCACCCAGTTGCAAATTTCATTTTGCTTTGCAAAATATAGTGCAGAGTGTGAAAATTGTTATTTTTAGTGCGAAGATCAATGTACTACTGCCGTTCGGGCCCGCATCTATTATTCTTCATTATCTAACCAACCATCATGTGAGTGTCATATCTGTTACATGAATTTCATACCAGTACTTACTTGGTACCAGTCCAAATTTCATACCGGTAGCTGTGAATGTTATATTTGGTTTTGAACAAAATTTGAAAACAATTGTAGGGGGTGGTGTTCCTTTGTAGCTTGATAGGTATAATTCCCTTGGCTGAGCGCTTAGGCTATGCAACTGAGTAAGTCAGTACCCGATTCTGACTTTTTCAATTTCTCTTAATTTTTGTTTCTCAAATGACTCGTGCCATTATTTCAAATCATTTACCAATTGGGTTTCTCATTTTATTTTATTTTCAGGCAAATGGCTGCTTACACTGGACCAACAGGTACTTTCATAACAGTTGCAAAACCAAATTTTCTTCTGAAAAATGTTTTTTAATGTACTGATATTTTTGGTACTGGTGTAAAAAAAAACTTTGTTAAACCTAATTCAAAACCAGTCCAATTTATCCTCAAATTTCAGTTGACCACTAACTAGGCTAAAAAAGGGCAAAACAAAAGAACAGTATATTACTGGTGCTAAATAATAGTTGTGAAATCCATTTTTTTTTCTGAACAATGTCTGTTTCAGTAGTGCAAACCTCTAATATACTGATAATTGTGGTATTGATGTGGGAAAAAGGGAAAAAAAAAGGGGGAAAAAGAACAGTACAGGTTTGATTTTTAATCTCTTACATTTTTCTGTTGTTATAGTTGGAGGGCTACTAAATGCGACATTTGGGAATGCAACTGAGATGATAATAGCTATATACGCATTGAAAAATGGCATGATTCGGGTGGTGCAACAGTCACTATTAGGTTCAATTCTATCTAACATGCTTTTAGTTCTCGGTTGTTCCTTCTTTGCTGGTGGCATTGTGCACTATGACAAGAAAGAGCAAATCTTTAACAAGGTAGTTTTCATTCTTTTTATGAGCTAAAATAAATGAAAAACAAAGTGGTTAATCTGCAGAAGGTTTCAAAAGCTTTTAGTTTATCGCATTTTTGCTTTGTCGGGTTTGCTATTTTTTCTTTTTTTTGCTCTGAAAATGTAAAATTTAGTCTACAAGTACATTTTTTACATTCTTTGCAATTTTTACATTTTTTTTCTATGAAGCTTATCGCCTTTTGCTATTAAAATATACTTGTAGATCAAATTTTACAATTTTTTAAATTTTTTACTATCTTTTTAGATAGGTAGAAAATCACTTGATTTAAAATTTCTAGACCATTCAAACGTAGTGATTTTTTACTTGTCCAAAAAAAATAGTAAAAAAATTCTAAAAAATATAAAATTTGATCTACAATTACATTTTCTTATGAAGATCATGTTGAATGGTTCAGATCGACTATTTGGACTTTGAAAACAGAGATATTGATCCATAGTACGGACCAATCCATGCTATGCATAGTACCATAGCCTCACTCTCTCCAATTTCTGTATAACTTTTATCAATTTTCTTTTGTTTTTGTTTTTGTTTTCCTTTGCTTGTTTGTTTGCTTTTACACAGGGGACAGCTGCAGTGAATTCAGGGTTGCTTCTAATGGCAGTGATGGGGCTATCATTCCCTGCCGTTCTTCACTTCACTCACTCAGAGGTTCGATACGGAAAATCAGAAGTAGCTTTATCAAGATTCAGCAGTTGTATCATGCTTATAGCCTATGCCAGTTATTTGGTCTTTCAACTTAGCGGCCGTGAAACCAATCTTTATAGCCGCATTGACAATGTAAGTTTTAGGATGATTTATTTTTTATCTTGTTGTTAATTATTGGTTACATGGCCCAAAATTATGCATGAAATTTGAGTTTAGATCCGGACCTTCTGATCGGAATTTGAGTTTATCTTTTTTTTTTTTATTGATATATATAGTTAGGTACATGTAAAATTAATGAATTCAGAAAATATCAAAATAGTGATTCTCTAATAGTGTCAAGGCATACATGAATCGATAAATTAGAAAGGAACCAGTATATTATTAATCCACCTTGCCACCCTGAGAAAAAAGAAAAGAAAAACCAAATAAAAAAGATAATATAATGTGGAGCTAGAGTACAAAAAATATTTGATGAGAAATTAACTTGTCCAATAATCTGGCTGTCAATCACAAAAAGTAATTTACCATTCTTGTAAAAGTGAGAGCTCATAATTCGATTGCATGCTTCCGATACTTACTGATTGAACTTTATGAATTGCAATTTATTTTTGGAATATAGGAAGAAGGCAGCGAGAGTAATCGTCAGCACCAAAGTCAAAGTCAAAGTCAAAGTCAAAATCAAAATCAAAACAGGGCAGAGCCTGAAGAAGAGGAGGAAGAACCGGAGATAGGTTTATGGGAATCGGTTGCATGGCTTGCTTTGATAACTCTTTGGGTTTCTATTCTTTCTGAATATCTTGTCAATGCCATTCAGGTACTCTCTCTCTCTCCTCATTAGGGGTGTTCCTCGGATGTTTTCGGTTTTTTATATTTGGTTCGGTTTAATATCTCTTATTTCAGTTCGACTGGTATATATCTTGATATTTATTTCTATGATTATTAAATGTATTTGTGTGTGTATTGAGTTTTAACCTTTTGAAATTCAATCTCTCTTATTTCGGTTCAACCAAGCAAACTGAATTTTTTCTTTTTTGAAGGTTAGAGGCATATAGCCATCTAACTAGTATATTGATAAAAGACAAATAATTACATCACCAGGGGCACCTGGCTACCCTCTAGTTACTCACATAATACACAGTGCCGAGTACAAAGAGCTATAACATCTCGCGGTATTCGGTTGACAAATTTAATTCGGTTGGTTCGGTTAGATTTTTGAAAACCGAATAAAATTTGGTTTGACTAATTGAATTCGGTTTTAACTGAACCGACGGTTTGAACACCCCTATCCCCGATCCATGTGAGAAAAAAAAATGAAATCTCAACTGAGTATGAGATTTAGTCCAATTGAGCCTTTGATTTGCTTTCAGTTAGACATGAAATTTAACTGGTTTGTCATCCTCAAATGTCAAGGCCATATTTATAATTTTTTTTTTCTTCTTTTTTTTATATATTATTAGGGGGCATCAGAGTCATTTAATCTACCAGTAGCGTTTATCAGTGTGATTCTACTACCTATTGTTGGCAATGCAGCTGAGCATGCCAGTGCTGTTATGTTTGCTATGAAGGATAAACTTGTAATTTCTTCTTTCTCTCTTTTTTCTTTATTATATATATAATTGTTACTGTTCTTTGTTATTATTGTTAGTGATATTAATTACCTGATTCTGTTTTTCTTGTTCAATAAAGGACATCACTTTAGGGGTAGCCATAGGTTCATCTACACAGATAGCAATGTTTGTGGTAATTTTTTTTTTAATCAATTTTTACTCTTTGTGCTAAGTACTGTATATACTATTTATTTAATTTTATTAATATTTGGTTTATAGATCCCATTTTGTGTTGTGGTGGGATGGATTATGAAGAAGAACATGGATTTGAATTTTCAATTATTTGAGACCGCTACTCTCTTCATAACTGTTATAGTGGTCGCTTTTATGGTACAGGTTAGTTGCTATCTCTGATTTTATTTTCTCCTTGTTAAAATGACATTTTAACACATTGCAAGTATTTGAAATTTGAAAGCTGATTATATTTTTCCACATTATGAACAATATTTGAGTTTTTGGATAATTAAATGTGAAAAATGCCGTTAAACTATATCTCTATCTCTCTACAGGATGGATCAGCAAACTATCTAAAGGGTTTAATGCTTGTATTATGCTATCTTATAGTGGCAGCAAGTTTTTTTGTTCATGTTGACCCGACAACTAGTAAGCTCTCACATACATATATATATTTCATTCCATACCATGTGATTATATATATATATATATATATATATATATATATATTGAGGAGGGATCCAATTACATCATTTTATGGTGACACATCTTGACACCATATGTTTACAAGTTATTTTTGCGGTTTCAAATTCCAAACATTTGATCCGAACTGTTCAACATGATCTCCATATTAAAACGTGCTTGGAGACCAAATTTTACATTTTTTGGAAATATTTTACTATTTTTTTAGAATTTTTTAAAATTGCTGTTTTTCAATGGTCCATAATTGTCTGAAAGTAACAATTTTGTACACATCTTAATAAATACTAAAATTATTCCAAAAAAATGTAAAATTTGGTCTCCAAGCACATTTTAATATGGAGATCATGTTGAATAGTTCGGATCAACTGTTTGGATTTGAAATCACAAAAATGACTTATAAACATATGGTATCAAGATATCTGACCATAAAATAGTGTAATTGGATCCTCTCATATATATTTGACTATTCATATATTTTCTTTTGATAAAACAACTTCTTACTTGTATTTTTGTTTGTTTTTAACACAGATGATGATTAACCTAATTACAGAGCATATAGACTACTACTTACTAGAAGCTGAAAAGTAAATAGAAAAGGAGATATAATTAACTATACAATATCAGGATAGGTTCTTTTTTTTTTTTTTTAATATTTTTGGTATCATAATTTATTGAAAGCATGATTTGCTGATGGAGGCTGTTTGTATCTAAGAACTTTCATCAGCCTTATATTTTTGTTCATGAATTTATACATTAATTTTGTATATGTATATTTCCCAACTTAATTAGTAATGCCATGCTTCGTCTCATCTCACATATGTAATGAATGGATCAGATATTGTTGTCATTTTGTATATAAGATTTGTTCAAAATTCTTTATACCTATTCCCATAGTTTTTTAAATTTTGTTTGACATAAATATCTCCGTTTATTTTATCTATTTTTGGAAAAGAAAAGGCAAACATATTTGAGTAGTTCCTTACTCGAGTAAGGGTTTGATACAATTCAAATGAAATGAGATATATATATACGAGTTCATAGTCATTGGCTTAAAATCTCGACCTTCAACTTCAAAATCAAACATCCGATATAAGTTGAAAACATTAGGATCGACACTAAAGGACATCAAAATTCAGTTCTGACTTGACATTAGAATCTGAAATTAATGGATCAAAATCTGTTGTTTTTCTTAAAAAAAAGAGCAGAATCCTGCTTTTAGAGACAGAGAGAAAAAAGAGAGAGAAAAGGAGAAGAAAAAAGAAGAATCCTCCTCTTCTTTTCATAATTAATATATACTAAAAATTAATATACTAACAAAACACAAAAAGTATAAATGACGTTGAAAAGGGTAGATGCATGGAAACTTCTTTTTGACAATCGAAGAAGAGAGAAAATACAAGGAGAGCCAGAGATCGGTCAAAATTGACATAGGAGGAAATAGTAAAAAGAGACTTAAATGAATGAAATGTATTTAAAAAGTTGGCTTCGGATATGAGCGCGTGAAAGTTAACGATTCACGTACAGAACCATGACTTCAGAAATGTTGTTTAGGGGTTGTTTAGGAGTAATATTATAAGTTTTAGGTTATAAGACTAGAGATTTGAGATCAAGAACGTCAAGCTTAGGACTTTAACCCTACGATCTATAGTGTAGGCATGATATAATTAGTATATATTATAACCATTATTATTGATACCATTATTATTACTACTACTATTACTATTATATTACTATTACTACTACTATTATTATTATTATTATTATTATTATTATTATGATCTATCTTATCTTGTGACTACGATTGGATTTTATTTCTAACTTATTCCAATTTGTTTGGAACTAAAACTTGATTGTTGTTGTTGCTATTCCATGTGAATGAAAAATATTCAGATACATAACAAAAAATTAGATTGGAGTTTGAAATGTAAAATGCATTAGTGGTGAGACTTGAACTCATGTCTTCAAAATCAAAAAGTGAAATTCTAACTACTAAGTTACAAAAGTACATTTAATATTTTATAAAGGTGTTGAACCATATAAATGCTATTTAAACAAAAAAATTAAATAAATTTTTTAATATACATAATTTCTTAGAGATTTACAATTTATCTTGTAGAGAAATTTCAAATTTTAATGTTTATAGGAACTCTCTGTATGAATTTCAAACTCATAACCTCCAACACAGAGAAAATGTTGCTTTTTGCCACTAAAACACTCAAAACTAATTCTTAGATCTACAAATTTAATATTAAAAGCCTTTGAAACCCAACAACATTTGTTTTATTTAGTAAATATATTCAACATTGAGATATGATCGATGATCTCTTCTTACGATATTAATTATTAATTTATGATTTAGATGAGCAATGGTAGAGACAGAAGCAACGACATGCGTAACACTTACTGACTTGCATGCTTCATCTGAATTCACGTGCCATTTCCGTCTCGTTGCCTCTGCCATAGGATATATATATATATATTATACAAGAAACAGTTTACAAGGTTACAAATCCCGAATTAAAACTGTTTCAAAATGAAAATAAAAGAAAATAAAATGAAGAAAACTTTTGTTTCTTAGTTATTTAAAAACAAAGGTGCTCCGAGTAAATGAAGTAAAAGGATATATATATATAAAAAGCCTTGCCAACTTTTCAGAAATTATTTGAAGTGTAATTTAAATAGAATTAAGAACTAGCCTTTGATCTAGTGATTTTCTACTTATCTAAAAAAATAGTAAAAAAATTCTAAAAAATGTAAAATTTGGTTTGCATGTACATATTAATATGGATATCATGTTGAACGGTTCGAATCGACCGTTAGAATTTTGAAAACTCAAAAATTGAGCCGTAGCACGGAGGGGCTCTATGCTACGCGTAGCATATTAGCCAGATTCTATATATATATTATACAAGAAACAGTTTACAAGGTTACAAATTCCGAAATAAAACTGTTTCAAAATGAAAATAAAAGAAAATAAAATGATGAAAACTTTTGTTTCTTAACTATTTAAAAACAAAGGTGCTCCGATTAAATGAAAAAAAGGATATATAAAAAACCTTGCCAACTTTTCAGAAATTATTTGAAGTGTAATTTAAATAGAATTAAGAACTAGCATTTGATCTAGTGATTTTCTACCTATCTAAAAAAATAGTAAAAAAATTCTAAAATGTAAAATTTGGTTTGCAAATACATATTCATATGAAGATCATGTTGAACGGTTCGGATCGACTGTTACGATTTTGAAATTTCAAATATTGAGCTGTAGCATGGAGACCCTCTATGCTATGCATAGCATATTAGCAATTTTCTATATATATATATATATATATATATATATATATATATATATATAATATTATACAAGAAACAGTTTACAAGGTTACAAATCCCGAATTAAAACTGTTTCAAAATGAAAATAAAAGAAAATAAAATGAAGAAAACTTTTGTTTCTTAATTATTTAAAAACAAAGGTGCTCCGATTAAATGAAATAAAAGGATATATAAAAGGATATAGAGAAGGATATATAAACTTTTGTTTCTTAATTAGTCAAGGGAAGGGATGATTAATTGATACTAATTATACATTGGATTGTATAATAAAATATAAAATTGGAGGGTTTATCGGCGATTCATTCGGCGAGTAGAGCGGGTGTTGCATGCAAGTGCTGAGTCCAAGAAGAAGAAATTAGCAAAGCAATTAAGTGAGAAAACATGAATCTCTCATACGCTTTCTACAAAGTACAAACACAACCCCTTCTTTCAGTTCACTTCATTTCATTTCATTTCCCCACAAATATTTTATTTTATTTATCTTCAATCAACACAAAATGTTTACATGCACTCTCTAGTGTACCCAATTCCCAATTCCGCTTGGTGTAATTGATTACTGGATGGATCAGCTGAAATTCCAAAACTAATGAACAGTAATTCTGAAATCTCTGTAATCCGAATCCAGCCATCGAATTTTTTCCGAGAACGCATCTCGAAACAGCTGATTTTTTCTTGCACGTATCTCGAAACAGTTCGACGGCTAGATTCGGATTGCAGGGATTTCAGGATTAGTGTTACCGGTCTCGAATTTCAGCAAATGCGCTTCCTTGATTACTACACCTGTTAATTAATAAATTTGTTGAGTTAACTAATATAATTTTAGAGGCATTAATTTGTCAAATATTAACTGTGGATGATGTTCTTTTGTATTAATTGTATATATTATATATGGACATTAGTTTAATTTTCAAGACTATTGGTTAACGCTAACAAAGAAATACTTTAAAATAAAACAATCGTCAGTTCGTTACACATTACTATTATAATCTATTTTTCATTTGCATTTATAATTTGACAATTGTTTTACATGAAATAGTTTGAACTACTTATAATGCCTCTACAGCGTTGTAAAGATAACTAGTATCGTGCCCGTGCGGCGTGCGTTGCAGCAGAAACATATTATAAGAAAAAAGTCATACAAAATGACATATTTTTATAAAAAAATTAGACTAAATGACAAATAATATTCTTTAAATCACATATTAAATGACGTGCACATATAAATAACATTTCTTAATAATATATTAAATGACATATATTTTTTGATTCGTTTTACAAATTTTCACAAAAAATCTCATAATAAATGACAAATAATATTTCTTAAATGATATAAAAAAATAGAAAGAAATTAAGACATGACCAATTAATTATCAACCAATTCAAAAATTCTTTATATAACATTTAAAAAATAGAAAGATGATACAATTTGCATGAGATGAGTACGTGTGGTTAGTATGGGTCTAAATTTAATTTGGAATTCTACATGTAAAAAAAACATAAAAAAGATGCATAGAATCATCATATTTGATCGGAGCGCCGATATTCAATCCGAATTTTCATCTTTTAATAAAAACCGTTGGCGGATCAGAACATCTACGTGCTTAACATAATAATAGAGATATTGTGTATTTCTATGTTTTTAAGAGTCTTAAAAAAACAAATTTGGCTGGATTGGAGGTAATTTGGGGTACACTAACGGAGTTCCAACATAGTTAAAAACAAAGAGATCCTAGCTAGAAAATCTCCAATTGCCACCGCCACAAATTAACCTCTTACCTTTTTCACACTCCTAAGCAAAGCAACTTGCATTTCCTTCTCTCCCCCTGTATATATATAAATCCACCCACTACTACTACTCTTAACACTATCAAAACATATCTAGCTCTTCATCTAACTAGGCACCATATATAATTAGTTCAATCTATATATATATCAGAAAACCCACAACAATGCAAGAGATCACACAAAAGAGGCCATACCCGATCCGGTCACATGCATTGCGCATGCCGGATAGCCCGTGCAAGCTCCTTAGGTTGTCGGTCAATGATGATGACGTCGCATCCACCATCGTGCCACCAGTGACAGTGGTGCTAGAGGGACGGTCGATATGCCATCGTGTCCACCTCAGTAGGCACACGGGATATGACAGCCTGGCCGTGGCACTGCGGTGCCTATTTGTCGGTGACATGGATGATAAGCCGAGCGAAGGGCTTGACCTGTCGAATGCAGTGCCGGGACATGTGGTGGCGTATGAGGATATGGAGGATGACCTCCTACTTGCTGGTGATCTTAGTTGGAGGTAATTAATAGCATCTCTTTTTTAATTTCTTTTATTTGATCTTTATATATATTTATTCATTTTTAATGTGTTAGCATGGTAAATATATATGAGTAGGGTTAAAATTCATCATTATTTTTATGCTCCAATCATTTTCCACATTCTTTATTCTGTTTTTAAAGTCCGAACAGTCGATCTAAACAGCTCAACATAATCTTCATATTAAAATGTGCTTGGAGACCAAATTTATTTTTAGAATTTTTTTACTATTTTTTATAATGAGCGATTTGAATGGACTGTTCATCTTAAATTTGAAAACAGATACAAGAATGTGGAGCATGATTGGAGTACAAAACCAATAATGCATTTTAACCCTACTCTTTATATATATATTATATATGTATTGCTTCAATTGGCACTAGATTATAAAACATAATTTGTTTATTTTTTGAATAAATGCAGGGATTTTGTGCGGGTAGTAAAGAGAATCCGGATAATTCCAGTGAAAGCAAGCCGGAGAAGATATATTGTCGGAGAAGTGTAACAATTCATTAATTAATATATAATGATTAATTGTGATGTTTAATTTCTCTATTAAATCTAATTCTTCAGTTATCTAATTGTTAAAATGATTGCCTTAATTACTTTTGAACTTGTTTCAGATGAAACTATCTAATTGTAATGTATACCGGAGTCAATTAATTAAGTATAGCAAATTAATCAGTGAGGGAGAGGGAGAGGGGTCGGATCCCCTAAAGTAACTCAATTTTTGGGTTTTGGATCGAGACTGTCCGATTTGAATCTGTCGCTTGGAATGGTCTCGAGATTCGAATCTATCATCGGAATGTGTGCGCTCCACTTTGAGATGGATGATCTCGGATTCGAATCGGACGGTCCCGATCTAAAACCCAAACATTGAGTTACTTCACTGGCTCTCGATTCAAGGGAGAGAGTGCTAATTTGTATCAATTTCTTCTCCAATAGATACATGCTGACATCATTAATTTGTATCTTGTACATCTGATGAGCATCATACCTTTGTACATCTGATGAGCATCATACCTAAATCAGTCTGATATCTACTTAAAATCGTCCGATTCGCTTCATAATACATGCGCGCCTGATCCGCATAAATATTGAAACAACATGCACGAATCACGAAACAAATTAGACGGTTCCAAACATGCAAAGACCACATAATGCATGACAACATATATAAGAGCAAGCGCTGTACGTATATTCAATAACATAATCTAATATTTCCAAACTTTTCATCTTGTCATATGTATAAAATTGATAAATAATATGGTTATTTTATAAATCTAAAATATACTACCATCTTTTTGTATTTTTTTTTTGTAATATTCCCTAAAACAAAAAATTTAGTTCATAAGTTTGGAAAATTTTCTCTTTTAGATTTCACGTCGGCATACAGTACTTCTGATAATTTCTGTTAACTAGCACCACAAATTTTGTATCAATACAACATCTGTAATATATGTTTCATAGCTCAACAAAATAGTTAGAGATGAATGGCCCATGGGCCATGCATGGGCCGAGATGTTGAAATCGTGTTTTCTTTCTTATTTCTTTTGCGCCACTACTTGGAACAATAGAGTTGTTTTTTTTTTAACTTATTATTTTTCACATTTATTAGATGCATATTTTCACAATAAATGCATGAGCTCCTCAAGTTTATATAAAACTGTGAAATGCATTTCCTACATGTGATATGTGTTTTCTAACATTATTTTGGATATTTAAGAACACATTCATGTATATAATGTTCTTATTAGTCATTCTCTCAACCGTTTAATATACACTACATGCAAACACAATAACATTTTTTTTAATAAATAGAGCGTTTAACATACACTACAAACAAAATAACTTTTTTTTTTTAATAAATAGAGCAATTAGATTTCATTTTGAGATCTAATTTAAAATAAAATTTCCAGCTGAATTTAGCTTAATGAAGTTTTGGAGGAAATCAACTCTCAATTGGAAATTAAAAAACCATAGTGATATAATTTAAATATTCATTTGACATTTCAAAAATGAAACTTATAGTTATTGCAAATCCTACCATTCGAGTGATTTTCAGTAAGATATTTCTCCTATTCTGTAAGTATATTGGAAGTCAGACTAAATAAATAGCAATGTGTTTTCAAGAAGTCTTTCAGAGATTCAGGAAAAAACATTAAGACAGTAAATCAGATAAGATCCAAACTTGAAATTAATGAATTAATTAATCTGATCAGGTTGAAATCAAGATTGTGTTTTGATCTATTTGATTCTTATGTTTTAAGAAAATCAGTAAATTACTATGAATCAAGAAAAAAATACGAACAAAGAATAACGGAACAATTATCTCGACACTTGTATTATACATATCAATAAATCAATTATGAATCAGTAAATCCTTATATTGAAAGAAATTAGCTCAATACTATTACCAGTACTAGTATTATACAAAATTGTCTAAATCAGTTTTGAAATATTGGTTCAATGCATCAAATATATTTAGATTAGGAAAACGACTTTGAATGTATAAAATATTGATTAAATTATCTATCATAAGCATAAAATTATTTGATTTAAAAAACTTTTCCGATCAAATGGAGAAACTGATAATAGGTTTATATTCCAATTACAATAAAATCCGAAAGATACTAATTAAACCCAAGGGATGATGTGGCGCAATCGTGAAAGCCTAGAACGAATCTTGACGTCGTTTAAAAAAGAAGGAACTGGTGGTAGAAAGATAGAGACTGACAGTGTACATGTTTAAAAAAACTAAAGTAAATTTCGGTTTATTTGATTGAACCGAAATAAGAGAGATTAAATGTCAAAAAGTCAAAACTTAATATATACACAAATATATATGAGGAGGGATCAAGTTACAACAAATTTGAGTTACAACAAAGTTACAACAACCATTTATTTCATTTTCAAAGTCCAAATCGTCGATCCAAAAGTTCAACATGATCTCCACAATAAAATGTGCTTGCAGATCAAATTTTACATTTTTTTTGAATTTTTTTTACTATTTATTAAGTATTTTACAAAAAATAGTCATATTAAGACCATTGAATTTTGTATCCATCTTAATAAATAGTAAAAAAATTCAAAAAAATGTAAAATTTGATCTGCAAGCACATTTTAATTAGATAATCATGTTAAACTGTTTGGATCGACGATTTGGACTTTGAAAATGAAAAAAATGATTGTTGTAACTTTGTTGTAACTTGATCCCTCCTCAATATATATATATATATATATATATATATATATATATAATAATTATAGAAAAATATATCAGACGAACCGAAATAAGAGAGATTAAACCGAATCAAATATAAAAATCCAAAATAATTCAACTACATATCCAACAAATTTCAGTTTGTTTTTGTCGAATCGAAATAAAAGAGATTAAACTGAATCAAATATAAAAACCAAAGTAGCTAACAAATTCAACCTAACCGAAACTATTTAAACAAAAAACCTGAAGAATATATTTCAAATTTGTCTTGTGCGGCTGACAATAAAATAAAACCGGATCCAATAAATATCCTTGCTCCAAAAATTGAAAGAAATTTTTTCCTACATAGACCCTGCTAATTTGAAAATCTAAAGAGCAGTACAAAAAAAAAAAACCTTTTGAAAGAAACCTTTGCAGTTTTCCAAGTTCACAAACAGGTCCCTACAGCTCGGAAACTTACCAAACGGTCCAAACCTACTCTGAAAAATTCTGAAAATTATCCAAAGCCCACAAATTTGTAAGAAGCACCCCGGAAGCCCCTGCCATATTCATTCATTTTTAATTAAGTGTTAGCATGGTAATTACATATTCCTTCAATTGACACTAGCTGTTATATATACAACTGTTTAATTTTTGAATAAATGCAGGGATTTATCCGGATAATTCCAGTGAAAGCAAGTTAGAGAAGACATCTTGAAGAAGTGTAACAATTCATGAATATAATAATGATTAATTGTGATGTTACGCTATTAAATCTAATTCTTCAGTTATGGTTTCCTATAAATTGGCAAAAAGAAATTTTTTTCTTCTTCTCTCGATTTTTCAAATGAATGATAATAATATTTTAGTTTTCAAATTTTTGATAATGTTTGATAATTTTTGATAAATTGGCAAAAAGATAAAACTGATTACCTACTTTTGAATTAATTGGTTTCAGATTAATGTAATTCTAACTTGAGGAGGATTCAAATGCTTTCACTATTTGTCCCTCCATTATGCTTTTATTTTTAGAACTACAATAATTTAAATTTTAAAACTTAAATGTCAAAATAAAACCGCTTGATATGATCTATATCATTTTCTCTATACCCATGTAAAATATCACGATATTTCAATTTTGTTTTCATTAGTATCAAGAACTTGCAAAAATACACCAATGTGAATAAATTCTAAACGTTAATTTTTCAACTTATTGATTCATATAAAACCTAAATAGAAAAATGA
Source organism: Carex parvula (assembly GCA_025461045.1). Classification (NCBI taxonomy): domain Eukaryota; kingdom Viridiplantae; phylum Streptophyta; class Magnoliopsida; order Poales; family Cyperaceae; genus Carex; species Carex parvula. Next base: position 484,121 of record JAJGRW010000748.1, read on the forward strand.
TAATTTTTTTTTTGTGAATGTAGAGAAAATTATATAATCACATCTAACAGTTTTATTTTGAAGTTTAAGTTTTAGAATTTTTGTTATTAGAAAATTTAAAAGTGAAGACATAATGAAAACATTTGAACTCTCCTCTTCTAATATTTGCAGGAGTCAAGTAAGGCAAATTATTGGAGTAGAACTAGGGTGTTCTTAAGTTCACCAAGCCATTTTGTGAACTCAACCCTAAAACCTATCAGGTTAATTTAAAAAGACGAATCCGAATCGTTCAAATCCATCTACCTTACGAATGATGAGTCTACATGCAAAAATTTTAAACTTTCTTATAAATTAGTATAGAGTCAAGCGGTCAAAATCGCATGTAGACTCATCCTTAGAACTCTAATAAAGAAACCCCCCCATAATGCAGAACCGAGAAATTGCTGATCTCAGCACTCACACACCGGCATCTTCGACATACTGCTTAATTTCTCGCTACACCAGCACCATAATTAAGGTAGCCAGGAGAAAATTATCAAGTAGTCTAATCTCAGCATCTCTCAATTGGCATCATTGACATATTTTTCCAAAGAGTTCCCTGTTTCTTGCCAATCCTCGTGAGAAAATCCAAAATACATCAAAGGCAAAAACAGATTAACTAAGCCTCATTCAATGACACCTTATTTTAACAAATCTGCTTCTTAGCTACCAGTGAGTTCAAGGAACAGTAGTATTGCCAAGTACATATGTTCAATCTTTGAAATTTAGATAATTTAAATAGTAAATATTAGCACTAGTTATTATTAAGTAAGAACTAACAAGCTACCTCAATAGTTTTGGATTGATTTATGACTGGCTGTATGATACAACGTTCATTCTCTATATTTTAGTTTCCTCCAGTGACTTACGAAGAAAAAAAAATGATTATTCTTAAAAATATACATATGCAATTGGTTTTTAATTATTTATCTAATATGTGTACAAATTATTATGAAAACGGTATTGAGGTTAGTATGTTTTATGTTTCATTATAGTCATTGCATTTATATATAGAAATATTTTAGATGATCCACAGTTAAAAATGCCATTTGAATGCTATTAAATAGTAGGTAGGAAACACCTTGCTTGGTATATAATTTAGATGGTTGTTTTAGCATGCAATCAGTGCTACATTTAATTTCTTTTTCATTGTGAAAGCAATAAATATTTACAAGTTGGGTTTAGAACCATAGCCCCTGAACTATTTATTCTATTATAACAATCTCACCATGGTCTAGCTCCAAACATTCGTTAAGATCATGTGCAGCAACAATTTTACACTAGAGAAGGCTGTACCGGTGAATCCTGATTTTTGTAGAAAATCACATAGCATAAAGTCGGTATTGAAGGAATTTGCAAAAATAGCAATTATGTCCAGTAGTTATTACATAATCCAAGAAGCCTAAGGCTCTGCCTGGAGTACTATCCCACATACATTAGCCTTCATTCAATCCTCAACACACATCCACAAAACAAGACTTCATCTCTTTGACGAGTCAGAAAGAACACTTTTTTTTTGTAACATAATCAGATAAGAGAGAACCAAAATAATCAAAGAAGAAGATGAAGACCTGGAGAGAATAGAAAGGCGCGAGAGTACGTGGCACCCAAGCCGCCATGGACAAAGCTGTATTGCACAATTGACGACCCGAACAACACTATCACGTACTGGCCTCCTGGCTTACACCATACCTTCCATAATCTCTAATCAGAATTTTAATTAGAAAATGAAACAAGTTAATGAAAACCCAGTACCTCTGTAGTTAGTTAATGAATGCTAGATTCTACCTATAATCATGCCCTTTTTTCATTCAAGTGATTGCCACGTTGTAAAAATCATGTATTTTTTTTGTTTTAGGGTTAAAATTGTCAACAAGGGTGGGTCATTGTTGTTAACTATTGAGCAACGAAAATTTTTCATTCTTACCCTTTAAAGGTCCATAAATATCATTCACATTCGTTCTCATTTTTCTGCCTATTGCAAGAAAACTCAAAATCAATGTGTATATAGATCCAATATTCACACTCGTTCGCAAAGTGTTCTGTTTTTGTGTAAACACTTGAATTTGGAAAGTAATAAGACCTGAAAGGTATGTCCTAGCAATTAGGGCTGTAGCTAATGAATTAGAGATATGACTAATAACACTTCTTTTTTTCCTTGATTGTCTAACCTCATTGATCTCCTCAGCTGGACTAAAATTGCACTGAAGCTCCTCTGCGGTAATTTTGCACTTCTTTTCTTTAAACTTGGTTGGAAAATGCAGCTTTACACTTTTCCACAGAGAAGGAAAAATCGGAATCGGAATCGGATCGGTCTTTTGACCATGGAATCAGAATCAGGTGAATCGGTCGGAATTGGCCGAATTGGATCGGAAACTCGGACTTATTTGCCAGAAGCTTCTTTTATACTAAAAAATTAGGAAAAAATTGATAAAAAATAATTTGTCAACAATTTCTATTTAGACAAATGATTACAATAAAAAAATCCACTAATACAATATAATACAAGCACTACAACTAAAAATACAGTGCTCAATCCGTGATTCAATGGAATATAGTACAATAGAGATATTTTTTAGCAACAAAAGGTTGTCTGGTGTGGTGGTAATTGGCTTGGTTACTCATCAAGAGGTCTCAGGTTCGATTCATGGAAAGGAAAATTTTTTTTGAGAGTGGTTAATTTGCGTTTCGGCTGAAATTCGACTGAAATTGGATTGTTTCGGATCGGTACAGTCCGATTCCGATCAGGAAACGCCGATTTTTCCTTCTATGCTTTTCCAGCTGCTGAGCACTGTTCCAACCGGTCATCACCTGGTCATCAACTGTTCTAATATGCAAGTTTGATAAAGAATTAATGAAGGAAACCTTAAAACTAAAACAACTTAGAATGGGACCAGTGTACACAATATATGGTATTATTATATTAGTTCAACAAGACGGGTCAAAATCTCAAGTAGTGTATCGAAGATTTAAGTGGTAAATTTTTTTTAATGATTTAAAGATTAGCATTAAGGTTTCCACTAGCATACCCTTCAAGAAATGAACCACATGAACCTATCCTGGAATGTCAGAAGCTTGGATTGAAACCCAACAATCCAGAAACAAGGTAAATATATGCAACCAGGTGAAAGATTTGTATATGCCTGCATTCATAATTATTCACAAAATACATATTGCAGTTCTTTTATTTTAGGTCCCCATTATCCCTTAAAAATTCATCAGGTGTGTGAGAGTTGACATCTAGCTCCCCTCTCATTAAATCTGGCATCACCTGGTACAGGTACTGTACCATTTTGGTTACAGATGCAGTTGACTTATATCAAGACTAAGCTGGGACAACAAACTTTCATATCACCCAGAGAAGCCAATAAAGCTGCCTCAATTGTTATGTAAGGTCAAAGATACACTAGTGGTACGGAAACCAATGCAGGTACCGCCCACCTGCATGTACCACTTTAAAATAAAAAGAAAAAGATATAAAAAACAAAAGGAAAGAACAGCTAAAAAATAACTTCAGGTAACAAAATCAGATACTTCAACATGGAATTTTGATAAACTAGTCCCTGATGTAGTGGAATTGGTTAGAAATGCAATTTTGATGCTTTGTGAATCTTGTGCGTGTCCTTTGAAACCATTATTTTTACCTTTTTATCTAAAAAAATTGCATGTTATAGTTATCTGTTGTTTAGTTTTAGTTATTTGATTTCTTTGGCAAATATTTTTGGTTTCATTTTTTTTATTTTGAATTGATATTCATCGATCTAAACAATACTTTTCAAAAAAATTCTGTTAACTGTCCTATTTTTTTCCAGCCTTGGGACCGGCTATATTGTTTAAACATAGGCGGAGTTAAAGATTTGAAAAGTGTTAAGTATCTCTGAAATTTAAATAAAAGAAGTCAAGATGAACAGATAGATTGGAAACAAAGAGAGATATATATATACCTGCACGGAAGGCCACTAGGGGTGTCAATGTGTACGGTACGGGTCGGATAGAGACATTAAAAATTGACCTGACCCTACCCTACCCTTACCCGTTAATATTATCGGGTAACGAAACGGTAGCGGGTGAATAACGGATAATACTAATATAATAATTAGTTTTATTATATTTTACAAATTAAACATCAAAAACTCATTCATTTCACACATATATAATTGCTTTCTAATAAAAAAATAAAAAAATATGTGCAATAAATTCCAACTAAATTGTTTTTTATAAAGCAAGAAAATTCAAAAACACAAATATATATTTAGGTGATTTTGTACCTATCTGAAAAAATAGTAAAAAAATTCTCAAAGAGGAAACACCTTGGTTTGGTATATATAATTTGGAGGATTGTTTTACCATGCAATTCGTACTAATATTCGTATATAATTTTGTTTTGTCGTCAAAAGTGTTCTTATGGGGCCGTTAAAATCCAATTACACAAAAAAAGAGCTTAATTTATAGTATCAATTAGGCTACATTTAATTTTCTTATTCATTGTAAAACCAATAAATTTTTATAAGTAGGGTTTAAAACTATAGTCTCGGAGCCCATAATAGGTTGACTCACAGGATCAATTTGTGTTTCATTCGCAAAAATACAGCTTTAATTAGGTTTTTAAGTTTCATAAAACACCGCAAGTGTTCATTACAAATTGGACAAATAGCGCTATTTTGAGTGCTCTTTTTTTAACATTGAGCGTACATAATATTTTTTTTTTTTTGAGTTATGTCGTTTTAATTTGTCCTTAAATAATATTTTCCAAATTTCTTTGTTAAACTTAATTATTTTTGTATAAAGGAAAGTGTTTAATCTTGTTTTGATATTTTGATATTTTAAAAATATTATTCAATCTTCTTTTATAGATTCTTTACCCTATAATTGAAGGTCCCACTTAACATATTTTTTATAAATAGAGCAAAATATACATAATAAATAGATCAAAAATATATATTTCTTAATTTGGTGTCTAATAAAGGCGCATATGTTCTTCCGCATCATTTCAAAAAAATTAGCATATATATATATTCCTTCACCTTTCCAAACATCGTACAATAATACTTTAGCTGACCAACCAATTGGATCATGGCTGGGAGAAGCACTGAGCGTTGGGGTTCCATAATCGATTTCAACCTCCGCACGACATACTCCCGCGTTAGGCTGGATGACCGAGGGAGATTGGGGGCCCATCTGGATGCGATGGAGGCGGTGGCCCGTGTGTATGCAAATCATGCGGTATATATAAGAGATGATTCAAATTTTCTTTTTTCTTTCAACTGAACCATATAAGATAGAGTTAATTCTTATATATATGGTGGGATGAGAATGGTGAAATTGTAACATCTAATGTATGGGTATATTATTTCTCGGGTGCGTACATGATGCACGAAACTTTCTCTTAATTAATTATATGTAGGAGTCGGTAGCATTAATGGAAGAAAGTAGGATAGGTAATGTAAGCACTGGGCTTGGTGAAGAAGCAGTTGTCAAGAGCCTCAAGCAGCACAAGTACACTTCTATGGAAGAGGAGGAGCGATGCTGCATTTGCCAGGTATCATTTTCTTATTTGCAAGGCCCTTTCTGGGGAAAAATATCCTCCATATCCATAGTGTACATATATACTAGTATTGTACCTGTACATTGCAACGAAAATATATTATAAGAGAAAAAACAAATCTCATACAAAATGATATTTTATATAAAAAAAATTTAGACAAAATGACAAACAACATTTCTTAATGACATTATTAAATATTATCTACACGTAAATAACAATCCTTAAATGACATATATTATTGGATGACATACATGTTTGTTGATCTTTTTGACATATTTTCATGAAAAAATCTTATACAAAATGACATATTAAATGACAAATAACATTTCTTAAAAGATATAAAAATTGAAAGAAATGAAGACATTACCAATCAATTATGAATCAACCTAAAAATTTCTCAAATGACATTTCTAAAATGGAAAGAAATCAGGACCAATTAGAAATATGATACGATTTTCATGTAGCGAGTGCGCGTCTAAATCAATTTAGATTTCTAAACGTAGAAAAATATAAAAAAGATGCATAGAATCAAAAGAAGCAGCCTATTTGATTGGAGGGTTGATATTTAATCTGAAATTTCATATTTTAATCACAATTGTTGGCAGATCTGAACATTTACGTACTTAATATAAGAATGAAGATATTACTTTTATTCCACCGTGGAAATTTTGCTTCAGTTATGGCTAGTACTTACACATAAAATTTTGGACCTTAATTTGTAAATATAAAATCTTGAAAGGTCTTAATTAATAATGATATTAATTTTATTTTTCTTGTTTTTGGAATGGTTTCAGCGCGCTGGAAGAATATGTTTTTTTTTGAAGGATAGTGGAAAGTTTCCACTAAGATATATATTAATAGAAAAAACATATTTACATGAGGGGGCTACTTGGATCAATCGATCCTAATAGCCAAAGCTAGCTGGAAGAATATGTGGAAGGGGACGAATTGGGGAGGCTAGGTTGCGGTCACGATTTTCATTCTAGCTGTATAAAACAATGGCTGACTCACAAGAATTTGTGTCCCATTTGCAAAAATACAGCGCTTTAATTACATAGGTTTAATTTTTATGTTTCATAATTAAATGTTCCATTCCAAATTGGATAAAAAATTAATGTTACTCCAAATATTGTATGTTGGTTTTGGTCGGCTGGGATTTGGTACTGGTAGTTGGTATCGGAATTCAAATTTGTTTAATATTAATATTTGTTATAATTAAAATTTTGTTTGAATATGGCTGGTTGGTTGGTATATTGTAGTAACTTTGGTTGGCAATGATTAATTATTATACCTGACAAAAAAATATATTCAATTTCTTAATCTAATAATATGTTGTATGAGCTTTTATGACATGTGCCTTACCATAAAATAAATATTGTTTACATCAGGCCAATCTTGGCATTAAATAAACCAATGTGGTTTTAACCAAACATCAATTGCAATTTAAATATGAGTACCAAATTAGCTTGACTCTCACTACAAATTGGAAATAAAATTATTCCATTGAAGTGCATGCATGCTTCATTACAACTATATAGCTACTACGACCTTGTCAAGTTAATCCATAATCGGATATAGTAAGGGATCATTTCTTCTCCAATTTCATCAACACCCGCATGGCTAATGTTTGAGTCGCTAGCTCTCACTTGTGTCAACTCCATCAAGTTCAGTTCTAACTTTTCAGTAGCCTTCTCATTCTTCTAATTGACAATATGACACATCTGAGAGTTATAAAAGCTAGCAGAAGGTCAAGATCGGTGATGCAAATTTATCAAAATTGTGATCCCTTTTAAATTGGATAAAATAAGGTTTAAGGTGACATCAATTATGGGGATCAAGGAGGTCGCACACATATATGCTAATTAGTTTATGAAATTAAGATAATTTAAATAACAAATTTGTGCATATTTGACACCAAAAGTATCAGTACAAGATATTATGAAGCTAAGAGGTAGCAAGCTACCTCATTAGTTTTGGATTGACTTTTGACAGGTTTTACAAAATTGTGTACAGAAAAAGTAAACATATGCAATAGGTTTCTAATTATTTTTTAATATGTCTGCAAATTAGCGTGAAACATTTTTGAATTTAACATATTTTATGTTTCATTGTATTCCTTGCATTTATATATAGAAACATTTTAAACGATCCATAATTAAATATGCGTTTTGAATGCTATTAAGTAGTAGGTAGGAAACACCTTAATTGCTTGATATTAATTTGGAGGGTTGTTTTACCATTTAGAAATTAAAGTCTCTAAAATTTATAAACTCTCACATTTCTGAAATTAATTTTAGAGTTTCTATTAAGTCATGCCAACAATAAATTAAATAGAAGAAATAATTTGAGCCAATTATTTGGCCAGTATGGAGTTTATAAACAGTTTATTATAAAAAACTTTCATGCATAATTTCTAAATAAGAAACTCTACCACATCTTTGAAACTGAATTAGAAATTGCCATATTATATTAAAAACTCTAATATCTGAGATGTAAATGCTCTTTAGTAGTAGGTAGGAATCCATGCTAAACATTGGGAGTTGGATGGTTATCCTGGTAACTTCTTCTAAAACCAAGGTTACATTTAATTTCTTATTGGGCCGTTAGAATCCAAATACACAAACAAGGCTTATAGTCACCAAGGCTACATTTAATTTCTTATTGGGCCGTTAGAACCCAAATACACAAACAAGGCTTATAGTCACCAAGGCTACATTTAATTTCTTTTTCATTATGGAACCAATAAAATTATTACATTTAATTTCTTTTTCATTTGCTAGAATTCAAATTTATTAAATTTATAGCATCCCTTGATGATAAATATCCTACTTGAACCAAGGAAAACATATCTAGCAATAAGCTTTTCATATAAAGAACAATATCATTTTCATTATATATATAAACAAAAAATGTTCTTGGTTGCTGATCTTTTGTGCCATCTAGAGAAGAACTAGTTCAAACATTGCAAGATATTATCTTATTACGATACTCATAGATACCTGATAAGTTTATCATTTACCGATTCGGATTATGAACATCATTAAGCAATAAAACATAACTAATAGTTTCTTCCATTTTGATAAGTTCTGTTTAACTTGTCAGGCAATGACGTCGGAATTTTTCTTTTTTTCAAATTTTATATTTTAAATTTGATATCTATTAGGGGATGTTTTCATAATAATAACATAATTGAGGACTTTGACGAATAATGCATGACTAGACAAATTTAATTAAAAAATAATATAATTAATAATAAAAATGAAAACACCAGGCATGGATCAGATCATTTATATATAAACTTATGAATGTGGAATTCCAGAACACAAGCATTATTCTAAAATTGTTCTAACAATCTCCAGTTAAATTGCAAATGGATGTATCCATTACATTTCAAAGTGCATGAATCATCTATATATTATTAGTAATAAATTATTAGAAGATAAATATTCATAATCCACCTCCAATTAGACTGGAGTTTTTTGGATGTACCAATCTTTGTAAGAAACGGTGGTGGTGATTATTATAGGCCACCTTATTCCAAAATAAAGCAAAAGAAAAATAATTTTATAAGATTAATAAATGGGTGAGGTAATGACCCGCTACAATAATTGAAATGGCAAAAAGAAACAAGGTATAGGAGTTGGATTTCCATCCCTGCTAAATTTTTAGGACGTCTCATTGACATTTCCAATTATTTTTATTTGTTATTTTTTTAATTCCATTTCTTTCTCCCAGCTCTCCTCTTTTTATTCTTGGGGGAATTTCATGTATACCCCTCAAAACTTTGAAATTACGTATTACCCCTTCTAAAATTCATAATATCATATTTACCCTTCTAACCTTCAAAAACTCACAAATTTCGCCATTTTATTGTCTTTTCTTTTAAGACATATTTTAAAGTAATAAAATACTCATTTTACCTCTCATTAAAAATGAAAACTAGTATCATGTTTCAGAAAAATATCAGTATTCTAATTGGTCAGTTTTTTAGGGCAAATAGGTCATTTGTCTACTTATGACGCTTACACAAGCATATATCTAAATGTCATTGTGTAAGCCCTTGGAAGCTGTCCAATTAGAAGACTAACATTTTTCTAAAAGTTCATGCTACTTATTTTTTATACTTTAGTTAAGGGTAAAATGGGTATTTCAAAAATTAAAATGAGTTTCAATAAAAATTACATTAAGATGGATATGTGAGTTTTTGAAGTTTAGAAGGGTCAATATGATATTATGGATTTTAGAGGGGAAAATACGTAATTTCAAGTTTTTGAGGGGATTGAGATACCCATCTATGGATCCTACAGTTAGAGTAACATCCAACTTATAATTTTCTCTCTCATTAAGTTACTCCACCAAGCTTGAACCAAACATGATTAATTAATTTAATCTATCTTAATTTGAAGTAATTTAATCCGGAATAACTTTACTCCACAACCAAATATGACAATATGTAAGGTTAAAATGTCTCATTGTTTTTTGCTTCGATCAATCATCCTCCACATTTTTAATTTTATTTTCAAAATCTCAACAGTCAATTCGAACCACTAAATATGACCTTTATATTAAAATGTACATAGAAATCAAATTTTAGATTTTTTTAGAAATAAAAAATTATATACAAAATCATTATGAATAGTCCAAAATTTTCTTATTTTGTACCTATCTGAAAAATAATAAAAATTTATAACATACATTTATAACATAAGGCTCAAGTATAGTTTATCTCAGGCCCGCTTAGTTATTTTTGCGGCATTAAATAACAAATTTCGAACAATCATTTTTTAAGTTTTCTGTTATGTCCTTTCTTGAAATATTGAAATATTATACTTATATACCTCCCAAACTCTCAACCCAATTTTATTTATTTATTATTAAAGTCTATAGATACGCACACAACACACACTCTACTCCTGCAACCTGCATAATTCGAATCTGATTTTTAACAGACTTAAAAAAATAAATAGGTAAATGTAAATTACAAAATACCTGATTTTCTAATTCGATCAAGTCTTGACTAACCAGACCAATATCTCCATGTCCGTTAAAAATAATGAAAAAATGACTTCCATCAAATAGGGAACAAGTTCACACTCCACTGGAGATCTCCCGTAATTATAAATGGAGAAATAATATTCCAGGTAAAGGTCTTCAGAATTTTTTTTATAAAGGTGGAAGGAGATACATATATAGTTGCATACATCTAGAGAGTTATGTAGTTTATTTTTTGCTGTTTGACTAAAATAAAGAATGGGACTGTACTAGCTGTAAGTTAGAGATTTAACATTATGAAATTGAAGCGAGGAAATTAGTTCTTAGTAATTTAATCAGAATAGAACTAATTAAGGTGTTCTTAAGCTCATCAAGCCCCTTTGTGAGCTTAACTCAAAAACTTATCGGATTGACTTTAAATAACTCATTCAAACCATTGAAACCAATCTACTTAACGAGTGATGCATTTACATGTCAAATTTTTAATTTTTCGAACTAGTTTAGTATAAAGTCAAGCGGTAAAAAAATAATGAAAAATGAACTCATTAAAATTAACTTATAAATCATCTTTTTTGATTGCTTGACTTCATACTAAAATAGTTCAAAAATTTAACGGTTTGAATGCGTCGTTTGAAGTCAATCCGATAGTATAAGAATCTAAATTAGTGTTAGGTCATATTTTATTCTCTGTAATTTAATCACACATTAAGAAAGTACATATTTTATTCTTTGTAATTAGAGATTGTATAAAAATCTAAATTAATGTTAGTTAAAATTGTTGTTTGTAATTTATTCACACATTTAATTAGTGCTGTTGTTAATCATTATTTCACTTCATTTTAATAGGATCATATTCTTTTATACAACATTCGTAGTTAGTCAGCTCATATTTTGTTATATAACTTCTTTTTTTCGACATTAAGATCATATTGAATTTTAGTCAAATTTGAAATATACATAATAATAAATTTGTAATGTCTTGTTATATAATTTCTTATTTGGCAGTAAAAAGTGTGTTCTAGTTGTAATGCTTGTATTATATTATATAATTCGTGAATTATTTGAGTGTAATATTTTGTCTTAACATAGTTTTTTGACAAATTATTTTTTATCAGTTTTTTTTCCTATTTTTTTAGTACAACAAGCTTCTGCCAAAAAAATTGGAGTTTCCGTTCCAGTTCAGTCAATTTATCTGATTCTGATTCCACGGTCAAGTGACTAATTCCGATATTTAGAACCATGTTAATAAGGGCCTGCAACTTCCGGGAAGTTAAGCATATTGCATGCTAGAGTATAAAAGAATTTGGAGAACTTAACTCTCGCCTTTGGTCCCAGTTGATCACCCCAAATAACATTTATGTGACTATAATCGCAGTCAACAAAATGACAAACCAAATTAAGGTATAAAAAACCATTACTAGAATTTCCGCTTTTTGTAACGGGAGCAATTGTTATTTCTAACTGGAGGAAGGGTCGATGGAAATGAAATTGCGTTTTCTGACACCATTAACAATTTCAAACGGTATTCTCATGGAAATAGTAGTGGTTGGAAATCCCTGCTGTTTCCACATGGAAATGTTTCGTATCCGTCGTTGGAAATACTTTTGCATGACCCATGACCCGTCAAACAGACCAAATATTATATTTTATTGAAAGTTCATGGAAATACCTCTTCCCATGCCGTTGGAAATAAGTGTGAAGTAGTGAGACATATTATTTCCATGGGCTACCGTTGGAAATGTTTTGTGTAATTTGTTTATATTATTTTATAGTGAAGGTTCATGGAAATACTCAAGCACTCTGCCTTGGAAATGTTTTATTGATTCATTTTATATTATTTTATTGATAGACTTATTATTTTCATGAGGCTACCGTTGGAAAAGTTAAGTTCCTGGAGCTAGACAGAAACGTTTATGTTTATTTGAGATCTCCCTTTGTAGCAATAAAAATAAATCACAGCAGCAACGAAATATAAAATGAAACAGGTGGGCCCCACGTTCCCTTGCCTTGGAAATATTGGGGTGGGTCCCACGTACTCTGCCCTTGGAAATGCTCTGGAGGGTTCCACAGACGCTGCCCTTGGAAATAAACAGGTGGGCTTCGCGTTAGCTAGCCTTGGAAATACTCGGGTGGGGACCACTTAAGCGTAGATGGAAATACTTAGGTGGGTCCCACGTTCTCTGCCATTGGAAATATTCCAGACAGTGTCCAAGTGTGAAAGTATTTCCATGCGCCCTTTTTACAACTGTAAGCGCATGGAAATACTCAGAAATGAGTATTTCCAACGGCGTCGGTCGATGGAAATAAGGGTTATTTCCATCGAGGGCTATTACAATGGGAGTATTTCCAACGGTAGCGCGTGGAACTGACGTATCCAGAGCTTGTTCCAATGGTACGCCCATAGAAAAGGCAATTTCCTGCTGTTGCAAAAATCGGAAATTCTAGTAGTGAACTATGCAGTAGTCAAAACAATTGAAGAAAAACTCAACGAGTTGAGGAACAAGTTAAGGCAGCACGAGCTGAGCAAATTGGTTAGTTTGAACTCGACTCATTCCAAATGGAGCCGAGCCAACTCGTTAGCAGCTCGAGCAGCCTAAAGCGAGCTAATTACCAACTTTTTCTGAGCCAATCTCGTGTAAAATAAATCTTCTAATTTTGTCACACTTATAAGAAAGGTAGATAGGCCTTTTAAACTAAGGCCTCTTCCTGTCCTAAATGTGTTTATGTCGGTCGAACTATGCATTACATAGAAGGCCTATAAGATGAACCACTTATATAGACTTAGATTTCAGAAGAGAAAATATAATAAAGGGACAATTTCAAATATACGCTTAAAAAAATTCAAAATTACGTCTTTTTGCCTCTAAAATTATATCATAATATTATATAAAAATTCAAATATTTACCCTTTTAAAATTTTGAAGTTACATATTTTTTCACTTCAAATTCAAAAATATTCAAACTGAAAATCTCAATAGATTAGAACTTCGCGCGTCTTTGTGGAAGAAACCAAGCAGTCACATATAATTCTAGCATATTGTAAAGTCAACTCAAGTCAGATCTGACGCGCATTTATTTCTATTTTTTTTAATCAATTCAGTTGCTCACTTGATATAATCTACTAATTTAAACTTCATATGGTGCACTGCCCAAAGCTGCCCGTTTGTATTTAATTCATTAGTCAAACTCAATGGCAAATCTCGAGATCTACTCATTTGAATTGTTTAATTCAGTTGCTTTAACCGAGTTCAGATCGCATATCTGCAGCAAGCTAGCTGTTATTGTGTACTAAACAAGAACAGGAAATGACTAACTGAGTTGTTTAATGTATAAATAATCTTCTCCATCTTATGAATTAACCTACTTTATAAGTTCTCTTAACTCTTGCAACAGGTTAATTTTGGCAATTAATGGGGAGAAACCATTGACTTTGTCACATCTAGGTCTCATAATTGCGCTGCCCCTATTTGAAATTTTTAAGAAAATATTCACGTACACTTGAGTTTCATGCATGATGATATCATACACTAAGTCTAAACTAGATGCATATTAACTAAAAATAACATCTAAACAAATTTCTATGGTGTTCTCTTATAATAAATATAAAATCTAATGAATACTGCATGCAGTATTTACTATTGTGTAATTAAAAGATAAATTAGGTGTTTTCTTGTATTATGTAACTAATTTGGTAATAAGGTTAATTGTAACAACTTGAAGAGAATTTGTTCAGTATTTTGACTTTTTTATCATTTTACCGAATCAACAGTTTGATTTTATATATAAAAAAATAAGGGGGAATCGGTTATATACCCATCAAAACTTTTGAATTTGGATATTTGCCCATATCCTATTCAAAATTTACCTCAAATTTGAATAGGATATGGGCAAATATCCAAATTCAAAAGTTTTGATGGGTATATAACCGATTATGCCAAAAAATAAAATATTATCAAAATTTAAAAAGCGAAATGCCACAATAAGACTCAAAAAATAAAAGCCAGACAAAAGTGAGGTCTTATCTTTCGGCAAAGGACATATCATTTATATGAAAGAAAATCATATAATTAAAAGACCAAAATATCTAGAAAATCATCCACAAAATAGCCATTTATATAAGAGAAATCTTAACCATGAATATCACATTTAACAGTGCAGATCCCACTAACAGCTCTAGTTATTTAGAATTTCTAAATGAAATTTTGAAGTCTTGCTTCTTGTGTTTCAAAAGTACTTACTGTGGTTTTTATTTTCTTCTACCAATTCCAACTAATAAATGAAGATTTTTATATATAGTGAAGTCTCTAAAAGACAACTTGCATATAATAAATTATAGAATTTTGTACCTACGTTAGAAATCTGGATTCGCCATTATTTATTGCTTTGAAACAAGTCATTTTTTCCACTTGTTTAGAAAGCTAACCTTTTTGTTTTATAATTATTTTGTTTTGTCCCAATTCCTATAAAAGGACTTATTTGTAAATTTGTTCTTTCTTGTAATTTGTATGTTTGTTTGGACTTCTATGTAATTGGTATAAACTAAATAAACTCATGTTTGTAATTTACTGTTGGTAAGAGAAAAAATAATAAAAAATTGACTTACACCTCCAAACTTCGCGTTGTGTCTGTGTTTATGTGTTGCTCAAAACCCCTAACAGTTTCCTTGATAGTAGTACCCGAGGACAACGAATCATAAACAACATAAATTATATAATTGTTGAAATGGGTTAATGATGTAAAAGAACCAGATTAATTAGACTTTTTTCTTATATAAAAAAAAGTTCCTTAATAATGTGTTTTTTCACATGTATCTATGTAGTGATATTTTCTTCTACCCATTTCAACAATTAAATGAAGATTTTTACTGTAAAGTTTCTAAAAGACAAAAATGTCATTTAATAAATTACAGAATTATGTGCCTACGTTTCCTAGAAATGTAGATTCTCTTTTACTTCCTTCTTGTTTAGAAAGGTGTTCTCATTTAACTACGAAATGAGGACAACGAATCATTTACAACATAAATAATATTTTATTTCCTTAATAAATGTTAATCTTCTGTTTGTAAGTTTCTTAACTTGCGAGATATATAAATCTATTTTATCTTCTCAAGATCAATACACAAATTAACCCTACTAACAAAGTAAGCAAGAAAGCATGAGCAATTCAGCTACCTTAGCTTCCCCTTCCTGCCCATCTGATACCCTCATGGATAAAGAGCTCCTCAAGGCATGCAGCAAAGGTGATCTCAGCCTCTGCAACCACTTGATTGATGCCAACCCTGATATCCTCCTCTCTACCACTCCTCACAAAAACAACTGCCTCCACATTGCCGCCATGCTCGGCCATCACGAGTTTGCAAGGGAGGTCTGGTCCAGAGCCCCTTCCCTCTTCTCCGGCACCAATGTTGATGACGAGACCCCACTGATAACTGCTCTGATGGCGGCTAACCTTTCATTGGCTTCTGACATCGTAACTGCTGCAACACAGTATATGCAGCATGATGATTTGGAGGAAGGAAGGCCGTTGAACCGCATGCTCTTGAAGGTCGATAGGCGCAAAGAAAATGTATTGCATCATGCCATGCGGAATGGCTTTGAAAATTTGGCACTGCAGCTCTTGGAGATAGAGCCACAACTGTCCGAGCAAGTTAATAACACAGGTGAGTCACCCATGTATATGGCTACCCGGAGAGGATATTCTAGAGTTCTAGAGCGATTGCTACAAATCCCGTGTTCTGCAGATTCTGGCCCACTACATGAATCAGCTCTACATGCTGCTGTGAAATCCGGATACACAGGTTCATTACTTATAAGCCTAATTCTGTGCATGTTATTCTTCATACTAAGATTTTTTATGCAATTGTACAAAGTACAATCCATTGTAGTTAAGTCCTTATGCACATCATTTGAGAAAACAATTATTTTGGCTTCCGAAAAAACTCAATTTGGCTCGAATTTTTTGTTCAAATTATCTGATGTCCTCCAATTCAGAATCAGAAGACAACTCAAAATTACTCATTTCATTTTGCGAAATTTCACTGAAGCACATCAGCGACCCCACCACTAAATTTGCCTTCCAACTCCCATACGTAGCTATTGCCTCTACTTGAGAGACCCAAATCCACCTCTGCCTGTTGTCTCACCTCGTCTCCCAGTCTCTGCTTAAGCCTTGGAGCGAGCCACTATTGCCATCTTTCCAGAAAGGCATGGAGAAAAAAATCATTGGAGCTCCATGCATTTGAACCACTTACTTCTCATAGATGTTGAAATTACAGCACCAATCCAAATCAATTTGGAAGAGGCCCAAAATTCACTCTATAAAATTCTAGAACTTCTCTAACCGACCAATATAGTCGGTAATAATGGAATGTGGTAGAAATCTCTCTAATGATATTTTATATTTAAAGTTTTCTAGACTTTTGTACACAGTATAATCTAGAAATATCCTAACTGACTTTAGGATAGTATAAATATTTGTAGAGCTTGTGGCGTAGGGTGTGTGAAGTATATGTGAGATCGAGAGAGAAATATATTAGAGCCTTGTAAAGTTTTGTATACTCCATATATAAAAGAAATCAAGTTCTATAAACTCCTCTCTTCTACCATCCAAAATCCGATTACAATTTCCAACAATAGATTCTAGGGGGTCATTGTAAATGTTTTAATTTTATCGTGACGTGTACTGTCAGGTATAGCTAAGCAACTGTTGGAAGGACGGCCCGAACTAGGATACCTTACAGACGAAAATGGATACTATCCGCTGACGAGAGCTGTACTTGCCAACAATCTCGAGATGGTGAAGATTTTATTACAATACGATCATAATTTGGCATATAATAAGACTGAAAATTACAGGAGTACTCCATTTGTTACAGCATCGAAATTAGGCTATTTGTCGATTGCAGAAGAGATCATAAGCACTAGCCCCGACTCTGCTTATACACCCGATAGTAATGGTGATAGTGCACTCCATCACGCAATTTATTTTGAGAAAACAGATTTTATGAACTACATACTCAGGACACCCCAGCTTCATAGGTTTATTAACCAAGCCAACAACATTGGCAGTCTTCCCCTGCATACTGCTGCTAACAACTGCGACCCGAATATCCTTCGTTCTTTACTATCCCATACAGAACAGGATTATGCTGCTATTAATGTTTACGGCGGTACTGCAGTTGACATAGTTTATAGAAAGACCGACTTATGGAAGACTTTGAAATGGGTAAGTTTATTAATTTTCATTGCTCTTACCCACAACACTTAATTAAATTTTTGCATTAAATTAGTACATTTCGTTAATTCCAATCATGGCATAGCTAGTGTTTTTTTACTTAAGGTCAATAAAAATAATGCATATATTTTATTTTGTTTTTTGGTGTCACAGAATGAGTCCTTCACATTGTTGTCAGATGTAATTCCCTCTGGATGGAAAGATGAAATAAGAGATAGCGCAAAACAAACAATCAAGAAGCAAGCAATTGAGGAGGTCAAGTCACTTACAACAAAGTACACTTCCAACACATCTCTGGTCGCTGCCCTACTCGCTACTATCACTTTTGCTGCTGCTTTTACCTTACCAGGAGGATTCAGTCCCGATCCCACCGATGCTGGACTACCCATTTTTGCAAGGAAAGCAGCATTCCAAGTGTTCCTCATATCTGACACCATAGCCATGTGTTCTTCCCTTTCTGTCGCATTTCTCTGCATTTTAGTGACATGGGAGGACTTGGATTTCCTGCTCAATTACAGGAAATCAACGAGAGCGCTCATGTGGTGTGCTTACGTGACTACTGCAGTTGCGTTCGGTACCGGTTTGTTCACAGTGCTGGCGCCCAACAACTTGTGGCTTGCAATTTTTATATTGGTACTCTGCACTATCCTTCCGCTCTTCTCCATGATCATCGGTGACTGGCCCTTATTAATGCTTCGCTACAGGCTTCGAGGTCTTTTTCGAAAAGAACTCATTCCAAGTATATGAAAATGTTTAAAATCATATATATCATAATAAAAAGGAGACTTGTACCATTATTTAAATAAATGTCAGAGCCTTCGTGGAATGAGTTTGAAGAAAATTAGGAAGAAAATTTCAAATGTATTTTGTTATGTTATTATCTAAATTGCTTTTAGACCATTGGGTTAGCTATGTATTATTATATATAATATTTATATTAATTTTTTTATGAGAGAGAAGTTAAATATTCAGTATACTGTCTCTTCTCCCTTTGTCTCTTCTTCCTCCTTTGAAAAACTCTAACAAACTTGTATCTGCGAAAAGAAATAGAGGAAAAAGAAGAAAAATAAAAATAAAAAGAACAAACATAAAGAATTAGTCGTTGTTCGCTTTTGTTTGTGACAACTCCAGTCATTGTTTTTTCTATTGCATCTTTGAACTTTGAATTCAAATGCTATGGTTTCAATTTGAATGTAGTAATTATTTTTCTGACAACCCTTATCCATTATGATAACGAAAAAAGATCCAGACCATTACCTGTACCCGATAAGGTAATGAAAAAAAAATCTTAACCTTACCTGTCCTTTTTCTTTCGAATACGATATGGACCGAATTAATGGATAAAAGAGTGTCATTGACACCCCTAAGCATGCATCTTTGCATAATCATAATTATGAGTTCACAAGGAAAAGGCATCACTTTGCCTAATGCCTCGACTTGAACTAGAAGTCTCCAAAAGCTTGCAAAATAAAATCAAAGCCCAATATGATCACAATTGTGTGCTCCACCAATGAAAAAACCTCAGACGGGCTGTGGAGGCCCAAAGATGCCTAATATTTGTATGCTTAAGTTGTTATTATATTTTGTTTGAAAAGCAATGGTTTTTCATTCCTCCAGATTCCATTTGCATCATAGCCCAAACAAAATGCACAGTCATTGGTTGCAAACACATATCAAAGGGTAGACTGCATGGAATCCGTACCAGATCTGCTCTGGCACATATATTAAAGGGGCCCCGTGCATTTCTCCACGTACCGGATTGGTCTGGATTCTAATCGAACGGTCCAGATCGACTGGAACCTACCGACGCCCATTTTGCTAGGTAATGTAATTTTTTTATATATGGACATCTGTGACGGAGTTATTCATAAATATATAGTATCTAGTTTCAAATACTTACACATAAAAAACTGAAATGTAATCAAATTCAGATAAAAAAAAACACAAGAGTATTAGAAATTTTGTACCATTCTATTTATGAATTTTGGACAGTGTTGCATTCAAAAACTAAGGATATCTCTGTCCTTTGAAACCGAGATGAAAAATAAGGATGGCAATGTGAATGAACTTATGATTATGAATTAAATGGATTAAGGAACTATTTTCGGTGGAAAACAAATAGCCACAGTCTCTGAGCTTCTAGATTACAAGAGTAGCATCATTGTATCTGTTACGAGAACTGCCAGTACCAGTCCCCTTCCCCTGCCAAATGTTGTCCAAAAACAGCCCATGAACAACCCCTATAGAACAGAAGATTAACATCTCCTGGTTTTCCATTCCATGGGTAATGGCTACAAAATTTGATCAACTTTGAATCCAATGCAACAGTTTCAATTTGAATGTAGGAATTTCTTTTCCTGACAAAGGTAGGTTCACTTGTCGAATAATTTCTCTCCTTTGTAATATTCACTTGTAAGCATTACCAGAGGCCAGAATGTCTCTATCAGTAAGCATAATTATATACATAATGCTTAGATTTGAGCAGAAAATAAATTAGTAAATATTAGTGTAAGGTTTAAGTACTTATCATACATGTCGATGAAAATAGAACACATTTTTAAGTTACCGTAGTTTTTCAGTGCAAATTTTAGTTATGCTATCTATTAGAATTTGAGGCTTATTTTAGTAGTTATGATATAATTACATTTTACATTATAATAAAATAACTATCGAGTTAATCATTATGTGAAATGGCATTTGCAACAATACTGCTAATAACACAACTCTTTTTTAGAATCTCGCTGCAATACAAACTGTTAACCGTCATAATTTAAAGGTGGTATAAAAAAAAAATATTGCACCCAACTTACAATTGAAAAATAAAATACATTTTTCTCAAATTTTTTCTTGATTTGTCTTCTTACCATATAATCTGTCAGGGTATATGAGAACAGAATGAGAAAACATCACCTTACCTAGCTATTGCCTTGAACTGGAAGTTTCCAAAAGCCTGTAAAATATAAATCAAGGCCCAATATGATCATAATTGTGGGCTCCACCAATGAAAAGAATCTCAGACGGGGTGTGGAGGCCCAACTAATTAGTTAGTACAATGATGCGAAATATTTGAATGCTTAAATTGTTGTCATCTTTTGTTTGAAAATAATGGTTTTTCATCTGCATGTAGACCAAACAAAATGCACAGTCAGTATTTTAATATTCGGTTCTCATGCGATATGCAGAAGGCCACCGCATACCGCATATACGGTATGCGGCCGAATATGCGGATTCTTATTCGGATTTATATATGCAGATTTTTATTAAATATTTAATCCCAGAGTACTTAAATACAATAAGGCAACATGTACAGATGTTATAAAAGACTTCTGAGTGGGACGCTTGAAGAGAACACCTACCTGGCGGGTCTGGAACTCATATAATGGGTTATGGATTCGGGTCCGGAACTCTTTTAATGGGTTTTGAATGTTTTTTAATTTTTTTAAAGCATGGATTCAATATCCGAATAGCTCTTTTCTTTGCGGCCGGACACTGAATAGGAATATACAGCCGTATATTCGCCGAATAGAACCGAATTTTAAAACAGTGTGCACAGTCATGGGTTGCATGAATAATGTTTTCTTTTTTATTATTTTAACATTTTTAATAATAACTTTATTTGCATTATTGATATATATAGGTGGGATATGGTGTGTTTTGTATTTGTATTTTCTTGTTGATTAATTAATGTTAATTATACAATTTTCAAATCATTTCTTTTATCAATGAAATTGTACTATCCGTCAAATCCGACCATCTTAGAAACAAACATATGATCATAATTGTGGGCTCTACCAATGAAAAAATCTCAGACGGGCTGTGGAGGCCCAACTATGTTATTACTATTTCAAGAAAGCAGCTCCATAACCAGTAAATACGCAGGGTGTACATTACAAAGATGCCAAATATTATACTTAAATTGTTATTATCTTTTATTTGAAAATTAATGGTTTTTCATCCCTCCAGATTCCATTTGCATGATGGCCCAAACAAAATGCACAGCCATGGGTTGCAAGAGGATGCCTACAATTTTCAAGAAGTTGTTGCATAGAATTAGAGAGAGCACCAAAAGCAGATTGCAATTGCTCCGGAGAGAATGGCGCCAGAGTGGGCCATTAGCAAAGAAGAGAAGAAGCGTAAAGTGGATCTTGATTTTTAAGACTAAGAGACAATCTTGGTTTTCCGGTGAAAGATCGCCGGTGGCGCAAGAGACAACCAGAGAAGCTAGTTATTTTATGCACTACTTCATCTCTCTCTCTCTCTCTCTCTCTCTCTCTCTCTTTTTTGAAGACGAAAAATGAGAGTCATGCTCTCATGTTCCATTAAACAGACACCAGAGGTGTCGAATTACATAAGAAAGAAAAAGAAAGAAAGAAATAAAATAATTAAAGTTACAGAAAAGGCAGAAAAAAGACTCTCTCTCTCTCTAAAAAAATAACTGAATGATTTTCTTTTTCTCCTTGAGCATACTTGACCTTGAGCCATTTTTGTTGGAGATTGGAGAGAAGAAGGCGAAATGTTGTGCAACAAGATTAATTTATGCTTTGTTATATCAATAGTCTAACAAAAGTTCATGTGTTGTTATATATATATTTTTGGTTTGTCTACAGCAGGCCCTTCGGCCATGGGCCTATACATATATGGGCCGATAGACTACAGGTCAACTTAAGTTGCGCTATATATTATTTAGTAAATCAAGTTCAAACTTATTTAAGATAACCGGTATTTCTTTCCATTCTTAATTTTTTGGCAAAAAAGTCGAGAGAGGAAAAATAATCCCATCTAAGAACTCACCGCAACTCATTAAGAAATTCTCTTCTACAAAGGAGAACGGAAGAGGAAGCTTGAAAAGAGGAGACGAGACGTTGATGTCTCGTCTGACATTCGTGAAAAAAAAACAAAATAAATTATTCATTAGATAACTGTCCTTTTAATTATAGGAAGGTCTAAAAAATAAAAAATAAAAATTAGGCTGGGAAGGAATTATAGCATTATTTCCACTTATTTAATACGCGCCGTCCATGAGCGAATTAGTAATTAGAAAATTGAGCTAATTATAGCATGATTTCCACTTATTTTTGGTCATCTTTAATTGATAGGCCACGCGAAGAGTAAATTTTTAAAGCAATGAACAAACCTGATGCTTAAGAATTTACCAATCAATCATCTTATGTACTTATGATACTTGTTGATCTAATCTGTCAAAGACAAAAATTGAATAAATAATTACATCCAAATAGTTACTTTTTAGTTGTTGTGATACTATTATATATACCTTTTTGTTTTGTTATATATTTAATGGTCAAACAACCATTAATTACACATAGACCAGAATGTCTCTATCAGTAAACATAATTATATACATATATAATGCTTAGATTTGAGCAGAAAATAAATAAGTAAATATTAGTGTAAGGTTTAAGTACTTATCATATGTGTAAAATAGCGACTACAGTTGATGAAAATAGAACACATTTTAGTTACCGTAGTTTTTCTGTGCAAATTTTAGTTATGCTATCTATTAAGAATTTGAGGCTTATTTTAGTAGTTATGATATAATTACATTTTACATTATATTTAAAATAACTATAGAGTTAATCATTATTTGAAATGGCATTTGCAACAATACATTTTACATTTTACATTACATTTTAGTTATGCCAGACGTTGGACTGAAGAGGTTGCCAGGCTCACAATCCTCTCGAACTATCTCCAAAAGCTGGTCCTTGGGTGCCTCCCCTTCTGAAATTGACACTAGGACCTCCACTTCCGTGGTCAGATCCATGGTGCCCTCCTCCACTTCCGGGAGCTAGTGTGAGATTTCCTTAATATCATATGGAAAAATGAGACTCAAATTTAAATGAGAATCATCATTACGAGATATACATAAAAAAGAAGCTAAAGATAATATTCTACTTCCCAAAGATTTAGTAGTAGAGGGGTTTGTGTTATTAAAGCAAACACTATTATGGTCTAACCAGATGGTCCAAATAAAAGCCCCTCTTACCAATTCTACTAACAATCTATCTTTAAAAGGAATTGCAGCATGTACCGACTGACAAGAAAAAGTAAAACCATGGTAAGACAAAATCCAAGTCCAAATCTGTCTAATATATAAGAGCACTGAACAAACAAATGATCAGTACTTTCTGATTCACCATAGAATACACACCCAGTAGTACATGCGCATCCTCTCCTTACTAGATTAATTTTAGTCAGAATCCTATTTTTCCTGAGTAACCATAGGAAAACCTTAACCTTAAGAGGAATTCTGGATTTCCATATGGTGGCATATTTCTTATTTAGAATGCTACCATATATATTCTAACCTTTTATAAAAAGAGTTAACAGTAAACTCATGTTTATTGGACCATCTCCAAAGCAATTTATCTTCTAAAGAAGGATTTAAAGAGAAGTGTAAGAATTTGAAACAGAAATGAATTGTAGCTAGGTTGAATAAATTACATACAAATAGTTACTATTTAGTTGTCGTTGTGTTATTACATGTTTGTTTTTTTATTCTTTTATTACTTATCTATGTGGTGGCCAAACGCCATTACATATAGACCGGCACATCTATCAGCATAATATTGTATACTTAATGCTTAGATTTGAGCAGAAAATTGATTGTTGAATGGTTCAACTACTTATCGTCAGTGTACATACAATAGCGACTACAGTTGATATAAAATAGAACACATTTAAGTTAGCGATAGGTTTTCAGTGCAAACTTTAGTTATGCTATATATTAAGAATTTGAGGTTTCTTTTAGTATTTATAATAATTATATTTTATATCATGTTAAAAATATATCTCGAGATAATCATTATGTGAAATGGCTTCTGCCATAATAATCCTATTTACTATATATCTTTGCAAGGGAATATGAGAGCACATGCAGAAAGCATCACATCACCTATTGCCTTGAACTACAAGTCTCCAAAAGAGTGAAAAAAAATAATAATAAAGCCCAATATGCCCTCAATTGTGGCCTCCACCAATGAAAAAAAAATTCTCAGACGGGTTGTGGAGGCCCAGCTATGTTATACTATTTCAAGATGCCTAATATCTGTATCATGCTTAAATTTTTGTTTTCTTTTGTTTGAAAATAATGATTTTTCATTCCTCCAGATTCCATTTGCATGATAACCTAAACAAAATGCACAATCATTGTTGCAATTACAATCAAAGGATAGACTACATGGAATCCGTATCAGATTGACTGTTACCAGTCTCTAAACACTCCTTGACCCACACATATATTTTTTGGCTAAAAGCCCGTAGGAACTGGACCGACACATATTGAAACAAAAAAGAAAAAGCATGCAAAGGCCTCAGCTTAACCAAAACAAAGTTTAAAAAGAAAAAGTATTCAAAGACCTCATCTTAACCTATACAATTTTAAAAAAGAAGAAGTATTCAAAGACCTCAGCTTAATCTAAACAAATTTTAAAAAGAAAAAGCATTCAAAGGCCTCAGCTTAACCTAAACAATTTGAAAAAGAAAAAGTATTCAAACACCTCAGCTTAACCTAAACAATTTTAAAAAGAAAAAGCATTCAAAGAACTCAGCTTAACCAAAACAAAAAGGAAGTAATGATTGAGCCCACTGTCAATCTCATGCGAGTTCAATACTCTAAACAAAAAGTAAGTACTAGTTCTAGTCTATTCATACAAAAATAAAAAATGCCTACTATGTACAAACTGTACATGTTATATGCAAGTGGTATCTTTTATTCAAAATAAAAGTAGTACAAAAAAGAAACTGATACATTAACCAAGATACCATGGCATACTAAAAGTTACGTAGGAGAGAATTAATATATATTTGATGACACCTGCAATTCAAAGTACCTTATAAATTTAGCTAAATAGTACCAAGCTCTATGAGCTGTCTCCAACCTTTTTCCAAATAAAGTAATACTCACTTTTGATTCATTCATAATTCATAGTGTACTAGTGAGAAATGCTTTATTGCTTTAGCTGCCTCTCTCTGTTTTCTTATAGAACTATTCAGTTATCCTACACCCAAAAAATTTCACCAAAACATGCGCTAGATACAATTGACAATCTAACATAATTTTGTAATTGTACCAAGATAATTTGTGTGGGTCTTTTTTTTTTGAAGTAGTAGGCAATTATCTATTAATGACATGCTGTATTAGACAAAGAAAAAATAATTACACGTAATTTGGGTTGATTTTACAAAAGTTGAAAGTATATTAAATCTCAAACTAGCAAGTGGGGGATGGTATGTTCGAAATTTAATATATATATATATGTATGTGTGTGTATATATATATATATATATATATATATATATGTTAGAAAGGAAATAAAGAGAGTTTTAAGCCTCATCACATATATTAACAAAAATTTCGTAGTAATTTTGTACGTAAGCATCATTATCTTTAAGTACCGCTCATTCGAGAACCTAAAGCAATTCCTCGTGTGTTCTCTGCATATCCTTTTACTCCTTTTGAAATGTTTCAAGAAATAGATGCAAAGAGAATATCCCAAGATTTTAGAACTGGTGCCGTAAGTGTCTTACAGTATAGCAACTGGAGTTTTCGGGAATTTTTTTATATATATAGATTGTTAGGGTGATATATGGTGATCTTATATTAATCCAGCCTCGCTCTTATGTCAAATTCAAACTAAAAATTTCATTATTTATATTATGTATTGTTAGATTTTATTGTATTTTTTTTCTCAAATAATCTTTGGCTATAATATATATGATAATTACTAATATCCTTTGGTCTTGATATGATAATTGTCAAGTTCATTTTTTCTCTTCCTAAGTCAAGTACACTATTCCACATAAATGATTTTTTTATCTTTTTAAAGTTTGCTAATATGTGCATGATGGGCCTTGTAAATCTTTCTATACTAACATTATCCTTCGAACTTTGTTTCGAATGTAGAATTTTTTGTAATAATAATTTCTATAAAAAAATTCTTGTAGTTAAGTTAATTTTGGAAATAAATAAACCATCTTTCAAAATTCTAAAAATCTATATATAATAAAAATTACACAGTTAGCCAGCATGATGGAATAGTTCTAGAAAGATATAGCGTAAACCAAAAAGTGTAATTTGTTTTTTTTAGTGAATGCCACATTCTGATATTCACCTCTAGGCTACCCCTAGGGACAATACAAAAAACCTCATTGGTGTAAATGTGGAATTAATTGATACCTTCCCTTGATACTGGAAGTAGGACTTTTGGAGTTAGTCGGTGTTGGGGTGGCCTACACAAAAAAGTCTCATTGGTGCAGCTAGACTTTGTAGGAGGTACAGCGAGGCACAACCGTGAAACTATAACAGAAATATAATCTGATATGACCTCAAATTAATAATCCGTAATGCGAAACATAATCCAAAATTAGACAACCTGCAGAAATCCGATCCGACCGAATTATGTAAGTTTATTTTTTCACATGTATCTATGTAGTGAATAGTGATATTCTCTTCTGCCAATTTCGACAAATAAAATGAAGATTTTTACTCTAAAGTGTCTAAAAGACAAAATGTCATTTAATAAATTACCGAATTATGTGCCTACTACGTTTCCTAGAAATCTTGATTCGCCACTCCTTATTGCTTTGGAACAAGTCATTTTTTTGTTTCTTCTACTTTCTTTTTGTTTAAAAAGCGTCCTCTTTTAATTACGATATGAGGATAACTAATCATATATATACAACATAAATAAAATATTATTTCCCTTAATAAATGATAATCTTCTGTTTGTAAGTTGTGTACAGCTGGCTAACATGTGACAACGTGCGAGAAGTTTCTTAACTTGCGAGATATATAAATCCATTTTATCTTCTCTCAAGATCAATACACAAATTAAGGCGACTAACTAAGCAAGCAAGAAAGCATCAGCAATTCAGCTCGCTCAGCTTCCTTTTCAGCTAACTCAGCTTCCTCTTCCAGCCCACCTGTTATCCCAATGGACCCACAACTACGACAAAGCATGAGCAATTCAGCTCGCTCAGCTTCCTCTTCCAGCCCAACTGTTATCCCAATGGACCCTCAACTACGACAAAGCACGAGCAATTCAGATAGCTCAGCTTCCTCTTCCAGCCCACCTGTTATCCCAAGGGACCAACCACAACAACTACGAGAGTTCTTCAAGGTATGCGTAAAAGGTGATTTCAGCCACTGCATCAACTTGATTGATGCCAACCCTGATATCCTGCTCTCTACCAACCCTTGCATGAACAACTGCCTTCACATTGCCGCCATGCTCGGTCATCATGACTTTGTAAATGGAGTCTGGTCGAGCGCCCCTTCCAGCGTCCCTTACCTCCTCAATGGAATGAACGCTGATGGTGAGACCCCGCTGATGGCTGCTCTGATGGCGCCTAACCGTTTGATGGCTTCTGCAATCATTACCGCTGCATCAAAGTATATGCAGCATGATGATTTGGAAGAAGGGAGGTCGTTGAGCCACATGCTTTTGAAGGTCAATAGGCGCAATGAAAATGTGTTGCATCATGCCATGAGGAATGGCTTTGAAGATTTGGCATTGACATTTTTCTTGGTATAATTTGGAGGGTTGTTTTACCATGCAATCCGTGCTAAATATTTTGAAGTGGTTCTGTTTTGTGGTGTAAAATGTTCTTATTGGGCCGTTGAATCCAAATACACAAACAAGGTTGCATTTAATTTCTTTTTCATTGAGAAATCAATAAATATTTTACAAGTTGGGTTTAGAATTAACCATAGACCATGAACTATTTGGGGCGATATTTTACCATATATATGGTGTAGCTCCCAATATTCGTTAAGATAGAATTTGCTTAATGACAATTCGCCTCACAATAGCATATGCAGCAACTATTTTATAATTAGTACATAATGGCGCAGAATTTTGATATAAAGGAATTTGTATCTCGATTATCAACTAAAATTAAATTTGTAAATTTAGTAATATGTTTAAAAAATATTTTTAAAATAGTAAACTTCTCAGTCATAACATTGCAAATAGTAGAAAATTGTAACATCCCAAAAAATTGCAAGTCTTTATTATTATTATTTTTATGTTAACAAATGCTTATCGTAATAAATGAAAAATATAGATTTTTGATAAAAGGTTTTATTTATAATAATAAAATTTATAGCATCTCTTAAAATAGAGTTTCCTAACAAATATAAATAAATAAAATATTAGAAATATTATTCTCTAAATTTTATGATGTGGTGGCCGTACTTATTTCCATTCTTAATAAAAAACTTCATTAATTTCCATTTGATGCAAGTAACGCCCCTCTGTTTATTTCTCTTTACTTTCATATATTAAATTATTCATAACATACATTTTAAATTCTATTAAAAGGGCTGAATCAATTACGTACGTAAAAAAAAAAGGAAACGACGTTATTGTGAGGTAACCGCTGCCATAATACCTTACCCCTTTTTAATCCATGTTTCTCTCTCTATCTCATTGTCTCTTCGGATAAGAAAAACAAAAACCAAACGGAAAGATAAATGTCAGAGAAAAGGAGAAACGAAAATAGAAAATAAAATAAAAGAGAATTTTGTAATTCGCCTGATTGGAATTTCGATCTTACGTTGTGATTAATTCTGTACAACAGACTGCAATCTGATTTCATTTTTTGTAATATCTAACTATTAAGTAACTGGACTTCCCTATAACCTGTGTTTTCGTTTTGTATGCTTGATTTGGATATTGATATTGCTTATTGGATTATGATGGCATATTTAATGGGATAGCGAGTCTGATGTTGGAATTTAATTTGTCCGATACACGGGGGCTGCTAGTCATGGTCAGGACCAATATGCGGGGAATGCTAGCCATAGTCAGGTTCGATAGTTAAAAATGATGTGACTTGTTTTACGCATAACCTAGATCGGCATGCTATTGCCGGTTAAATATGCATGCATCATTTGATATATATTTTTATGGATTAATCCGATCTATTTGAATAGTTGTTAAAATTAAACCAATCATAGAGAAGCGCGTCGTTAAATAACCGGTTACTATGCTTTGTAGTTGACTCCGTTTGTTATTTTTGTTTTATTTTTGTTAGCGACGTAGGTTGATGGGTCAAGAAAACGTGCAATGATGATGTTATAATCACGCTCTGGATGGTAAAAATCCGGAGTGTGACAAAAAATTTTACCAAAGGAAACATAAAAATGGCCCCATATTCTTTAGCTGAACCATAATAATTTTTATAAGAGGAGTCTTTGTGGGAACCCCTGATTGTATTAATAACCGAATAAGTTTTCATAGTTTGTATATATAATCATCAGGTTGTACCGCAGGTTTCTCTCATGCATGATGCATCGATCCTACTAACAATTATGTTAATAACCCAAAAGTATTTGCAACACTTAAATAAAAAAAACTTTATTCTAGAATAGATCCGATGTTTTAGGGTTTTGGGTTTAGGGTTTAGGGTTTAGGGTTTAGGGTGCAAATCTTTTACCTACTTCGTTAATTCAACCTCCACCTATTTGGTTCAGCATGTCATGCATAGCCCATATCTACTTATGATTGAAGGAAATGTCTGTTTTGGCAGGACACCCCTCCAACGATCGAAAATCGGATATGCATAGGTCAAGAAGGATATGTCGATTAATATTAATTTGGGTCTTTATGGTACTCTTTTGATAATAGTGTCAACATGCATCCATACTTACCTATAACATTTCATAGTTTTTACATAAATAATTGGTCGTGGGATTCTATGGTCGCGTCGAGAATTTCATGTTTGATCGTGATTTGTCGCAAGCATAAAAAGAAGCTCAAACTCAGCAAGAAATACTAGGATTCTCATAATTATCCTTTTAGAACTAATCTAAAAAAAAATAATCAAAGTTACATATATATTACCTCTTAGATTGTTGTAGATGTATAGCCTATTTTCGATGCCTATCATGTTCAGTGATGAAACACTGAAGGCAAATGGTTCAAATTTCTAGGCATTCATAGTATTGTATTTTTGGATAAATAAATATCCAAAAATTAAAATTTAGACGAGAAAATTTTCAAATAGTGAAGTTTTAAAGAGTACATATATATATAGAGAGAGGGATCAAGTTACAACAAATTTGACTTACAACAAAGTTACAACAACCATTTTTTTATTTTCAAAGTTCAAATCGTCGATCCAAACCGTTCAACATGATTATCTAAATGAAATGTGCTTGCAGATCAAATTTTATATTTTTTTGAATTTTTTTACTATTTATTAAGATGGGTACATAATTCAATGGTCTGAATATGACTATTTTTTGTAAAATACTTAATAAATAGTAAAAAATTCAAAAAAAATGTAAAATTTGATCTGCAAGCACATTTTATTGTGGAGATCATGTTGAACGGTTTGGATCGACGATTTGGACTTTGAAAATGAAAAAAATGGTTATTGTAACTTTGTTGTAACTTGATCACTCCTCATATATATATATACACACAATTTCGCCTATCAATAATTTAGCTCCTAGATATGTATTGTTAATATGATTGTTGTGTTATGTACGTTTTGTTTATATATTGTTAACTAGAAAAAGTCTCAAGGATCCGTAAGGAGATGACTAACTAAAGGTCGTTGATAGCTGTTTCCGAGTAATATCGATACCATTTTTAAATGCACACTTGCTATTAAAATTCCTTTTGGCAATTAGATACATTAACAGAAGAATTTAGTTATTCATGAACTCAGTCAACTTTACTTGGTAAATGATTTAATTATTCATGACATCATATGGTGCTTAATTTCCTGCAAGGACTTTGACAATTTTTTGGGCTATATTGTATTTTTTAATTAATAATCACAAAAACTAAAATTGGTAATTAAGACGTTCCAAATTATGGCCATCATAAAAATTGAGGAAACATCGAAATGAATAGCAGTAGACAGTTCCATGCATGACATGTACTACGGGATCTATTAAAAGTTACAGTTCATATATAAAGATGAGGAGGGTTCAAATGCCTCCATTTTTTGTGCCTCCATCATGCCTCCATTTTTAAAAACTTTAATAACTCAAAATTTAAAACTTAAAAGTCAAAATAAAACCGTTGGATATGATCTACATCATTTTATCCATGTGCTCATAAAAAAGTTATCACATTTTGATTTTGTTTTTATGTGAATTCAATAAGTTGAAAAATCAACGTCTATAAATTATCCACATTAGTACGTTTTTTACAAGCTCTTGATGACAACCAAAACAAAATTGAAATGTCATAATTTTTTACACGTGCATAGATAAAATGATGTAGATCATATCCAACGGTTTTGTTTTGACTTTTAAGTTTTAAATTTTAAATTATTAAATTTTTAAAAATGGAGGCATGGTGGAGGCATGAAAAATGGAGGCATTTGAACCCTCCTCTATAAAGATATATAGATATTTGTTTAAATAAAATTAAGTTCCTAAAATATAACACCTGCGAGGGAAAATTTTCTGACAGAGAAAAGATATCTTATTGCCCAATTAATTACTTCTAAGCCTAATTAATTAAGGTACAGCCCTTCAACAATTATGTAATAAAAAATTCATAACTAAAACTGTTGTGATTTTTCTATCTATCTATCTTAAAATATAGTAAAAATATTTTAAAAACTATAATATTTTAGGGGCCTGTTGTTGCTGTCGCCTACGTATACCAAGCTCCATTCATTGGCCTGATTTTAAAAACAAATTAATTCCCAGAAAGTATACATGAATATAATAAGAATATTTTGATTTTGTCAATCAATGCAGCGTGAGGATTTCGTCAATTCAATTAAATAAAAATTACACGAATTATATATACGTACGTACCATTGCAAATTTAGCATATTTATTTTCCATTATGGCATCTTCAACAAGGTCAGCCACCAGCTATTCCGGCTATTCTGGCTATTCCGGCTATTGTCAAAGCGATGCAAGAATAATCAACAGTATGAGAAGACCGCTGACGGTCACATATTCACCATCGTCTGGCCCTCAGGGAAGCTCTGCGAGCCATGCAAGTAGAATCAGGTTTTAAAAGACCCTCTCCTTTTTATAATTATGTTATTTAGTTCTTGCTGCATATCATTAATAGACTGCCTCTCCTTTTTTGGTGTTTCAGTAGTTTGAGTATCACGGCGAGAAGTATGGTCAGCAACGAACCATCGTATGACCTCGGTGGTAGCTTTGCTGGAACACATGCGGGAAGTACGGTCACCTTGCAACCATCGAATGACGGATGCGTTTCCGGAGGCGGTACGTACACCCAACAGGTTTCTGGAGCCGATATGTACTACGGACGGGTTCCCAGAGGCGGCATGACGTACAACGGACGGGTTTCCGGAGGCGGCATGAAGTGGTCCGAATGGCTTTCCAGAGGCGGTACGTATGCTGGACAGGTTTCCAGAGGCGGTACGTACAACGGACGGGTTTCCGGAGGCGGCATGACGTGGGCCGAATGGCTTTCCAGAGGTGGGCCGGACGAGTTTCCGGAGGCGGCATGACGTATGTCGAATGGGTTTCCGGTGGCCGGACGTATGCCGGACAGGATTCCGGACGCTGGTCGTACGCCGGACGGGATTCCGGAGGCGGCGGCACGTATGCCAGATGGGGTTCCGGAGGCAATTTATTGATCTGATTAATAATATGCAATTTAGTTTAGCAGGATTATTGATAAGTTTATATATGTAAAATGTGGTACCAATATCATGTGTAGCATTTGAGATGAAGTATGAACTTGTTTTGGAGATTTAGTCTTCACTTGTTTTGTTGGATATTTTAATTAGTTTAGTTTGTTATGAAGTATAAACTTAAGTTTAATTTTGTGGACTTTGAATTTTATAATTAAGATTAACAAGTGTTTAGTCTATTTGATTTGAATTTGTAATGGAGGTTATAGATGTTATGGTTGTTATGGATCTAATTTTATATTGTTTGGTATTATGATGTTGATGTTCACTATTAAGTTTATATTTGTAGATGCAATTGTTAAAATTTATCTAGTTGTATTATAAATTTGGGTGATGTGAGTGTATGTACATATTACATGGTAAAATTATTAAATTTTTTACTTATTGAATTAATAATATAATTAAAATAATAAAAAAATAATATATATAATAGCAGTATCGTATCCTTTATTTTTTGAAAATTTCCATATCGCCTTACCTGTATTGTATCCGACACGATACTCGTACCTGTATCCATACAACATAGATTATACCGGAAAAAAAAAAAATATGATTCAATGATCTGCTAATTTTATAATATATTGTATATGTGCGAAGCCCAAGCCCAAGCCCAAGACACAGTCAACCGTTCATGAGAGAACCAAATTTAATTTTAAAAGACGCCGTCTTAAAAGGCCTAAAAGAGCATGCATGCACTGTACGTGTATTCAATACATAATCTAATTTTTTCAAACTTTTCATCTTGTCATTTGTATAAAATCGACAATATGACATATACCATTTTATTAATCTAAAATATACTACCATCTTTTTGTACTTTTTTTTTTATAATATTCCCTAATAAAAATAAATTTAGTTCATAAGTTTGGAAAATTTTCTCTTTTAGATTTCACGTCCGCATACAGTACTATTCGATTATAATTAAAATCAATGAAATTGATTCTCTTAATTATATGGGCTACGCGAGGAAATCTGCGTTATTCTTTTGGAAAAGTATGAATTTGCTTTTCCTCATCCAACCGTTGATCTTCGTTGATATTTGTTCATGCAAAAAATTGAACGGTTAGATGAGGAAAATTAAGTAGAAACCTTCATTTCCAAAAGAATAACAACCGATTCATACTCAGTGGACTACTATGGTACTATGCATAGCGCATATTGATACTTATTATGGATTGACATTTTCGTTCTCAAAGTTCAAACAATTTTTCAATAACCGTTCAACATGAACTTCATATGAAAATACACTTTTAGAGACTAAATTTTATATTTTTTTTACTATTTTTTATATCTAAAAAGAAGATAAAAATTCTAAAAAAATATATAAAACATGATCTACAAGTACATTTCCTTATAAAAATTATATTATGTTGAATTTTCAAATTGATTGTTTGGACTTAAAAAATGAATATATTGATTCAAATCTATTGTTCCATAGGCTCTTTTGGAAAGATCACTACTGACCACCATTCACTTAGCATACCATTTATTCCCATACCATTTGAATTCTACATTTGCCTTTTTTTCATATCTATTCATCCAGGGGCGGATGCAGTGTGTCACAGGGTAGGGCAACTGCCCTACCCTGGAAATTCATATTTAGTTTACACGAACTGAATTTTATTGCTTTGCCCTACTCTGAAAAAGAGAATTGCCCTACCCTGGTCCTGATGTGAGCCCAACAGCGGAGATGTGAACTGGGTTTTGGGCCTCCAAATACAATTTGCTGCTTTAGAAAGGTCTTTGAATCCTAATTGATTGGTAGATTCAGTTTTTAGATCTTAGAGTTAGAACTCTATTTAATTGGTAGATTGAATTTGTGATAGGTAAATAGTAATATTGAATTACTAGGTCGTAGAACTCTAATACCCGATTATCTAATGGGTTTGAACCCAATTACTAATGGGTTTGAACCCAATTACTAATGGGTTTGAACCCAATTACTAATGGATTTGAACCCAATTAGTTATTTAAATCCGATTCGATAATTTCTTGCCCTACCCTGGTGAAAATCCTGCATCCGCCCCTGTATTCATCCTTCTATGTTCTATGTTTCTTTTTTTGTTTCATTTATTACTGGCTGCCCTTGTTGAAGAATCTTCGTTATTTCTTCAACTTATTTTAAGCTAAAATTTCAGCAAAACTTGAGACAAGTGATGGCCTCTAGAAATTAACACGTGTTGCTTCCTTTTTTTTTATAGCCACTAGTCAAGAAATCATCTTGAAAAAAATCAGAATATAGAAAGACTTATCCAACATTTCTCTCAATTGTTTAGGAGATTAATGATAAAAAGTTGTTAACAATTTTAAATTTGATATTTGGACAGCTTTGAGTCTAACCATGTACAACGTTCAAAGATCAAGGTATTTTTCTTTTTCACAAGATATTCCAAACGTCATAGATTATACGGACTTTTACATCAAATTAATTAATCTAATAATCGAAAGTTCAACTCCGCCTGTGTAGTTTTTGCATAGCCTGTCACAAATTAGGATAAAGGAGGAAGGTCGTGATAAGACGTGGCGAGTCAGTGGTAAAAAAACAATATCTTTACGGAAATGAACCCAATCTGAATTTCGTTGGGGCGTAATAACCCAATCCTATTTATGGGCCGACTTCACATATTTTATAAATAGATCAAAATATACATAATAAATGGATCAAAAAATATATACTTATTAGATGGATAACCTATAAATCGTAGGGCAAAGAAATATATAAAAAAAAAAAGATTGAATACTATTTTTTAGCTGACCAAAATACTATTTTTGGTCAATGGCCCAATTTGGTTGGTCAGCTAAAGTATTATGCATCAATGGAGCAAAGCAAGGCCCAAGCCCAACATAAAGTCAAGAGCGGTGATGAGGTTATCTGGGTATTTATTGAAATTGTGAGAACTTTTATATTGCATAAAAAAAAAAAAATGTGCAGATTTGATACCATAAATCATAGCCCTAGTTACTATCAAGTTAAGAACTTGCAAGCTACCTCATTAGTTTCGGATTGTTTTATGACTGGCTGTGATATAATCACATTCTCTTTTATGTGGTTCCCTCCAGTGACTTGTGAAGAAGAAAGTGATTATTCTTAAAATTAAACATATATGCAATATGTTTCAAATATTTATTTAATTAATATGTCTATAAATTAGCATATTTACAGGATACACAATTAAAAATGCCTTTTTCAGGCTATTAAGTAGTAGGTAGGAAGCACCTTGGTTGGTATATAGTTTTGTTTTGTCGTCAAAAGTGTTCTTATTTATTGGGCCGTTAAAATCCAAATACACAAAAAGAGCTTAATTTATAGTTACCAATTAGTCTACATTTAATTTTCTTATTCATTGTGAAACCAATAAATTTTTTTAAGTTGGGTTTAGAAGTTTAGAACCATGCATTGTCTTGGAGACCATAATAGGTTGACTCACAAGATCAATTTGTGTCTCATCTTCAAAAATACAGCTTGAATTACATAATAGGTTTTTAAGTTTCATTAAACACCAACCTTTTGAATCCAAATTGGACAAGGCCGCCGCTATTTTGAGTGCTCATTTTTCAACATTGAGCGTACAGAATATTTTTTTTTAGTTATGTCGTTTTAATTTGCCCTTAAATAATAATTTCCAAATTGTTATGTTAAACTTAATTATTTTTGTATAAAGGAAAGTATTTAATCTTTTTTTGATATTTTTTTTTTTTGATCAAAAATAAGGATCAAGTCCTTATTGTTATATTGAACGAAGGTAGCTTACAACCATGGAGTCTCTAGCTGAGACTTATGAAAGAAAAGTATTAAAGAAAAAGAAAGAATGTGAAAGATGCAATTCAACATTGTTGAATCATAACTAAAAAAACCTGATAATTTATTTATCTAATTTGAAAAGTTAGAACTCTTCTTCTTCCTAGTGATAAACCTTCCACATGTCTTCAACTTCCTTTACCAGTTCTGTTAAAAGTTTCACTCGATCTGTGAATATTCTTGAACACCTTTCCCTCCAGCCAACAAACATTGATAGGAGAATCATTTCTTTGGCCGTCTTACTGCCTCCCTTTCTAACAATCCATTGCTGAGCTTCATCTTGTTGAAACAGATTTTTCCAGTCATGAAGATGTACCTGTGTTGTGCCTTCTACTCTCTTGTACAGCTCCAATATAACTATGCATTCAGAGAATAAGTGATGAACTGTTTCGCTTGCTTGCTTGCATAAGAAGCATATGCTGGGAAGATGCCAACCTCTTTTAGCCAAGTTATCAGCTGTGAGTATTCTGTTGTAATATGCTAACCATGCAAACACTTTGATTCTGGGAGCAACTTTGTATTTCCAAACCCGATGTATGTTTGAACCAATGGTAGGCATATTTTTCATGCCTTTATAAGCCGAATTTACTGAGAATTCTCTATTAGGTTCCAAAGACCAACTGACATTATCGTGCACCGATAAATTCACTTGTTGCATTGCTAAAATTTGTCTCAATACTTGCATCTGCTGGGAAGCTTGATCATCATTCAAAATTGTCCCCATATCCTGGAACATTTCATCTATATTTTGTATTTGGTATACTTGGTTAACTGTGAGATCCTTATCCCCAGCTTCTTTGTATAGCGCTTGTAATACAAATTTGAGATGGCCATGTCCCCAATTATGTGACCAGAAGCTAATTGTATGCCCATTCCCCAATTCCCTCTTCATATAATTTTCACAGAAAGGTATCACCTTGTGAATATTATCCTTGAAAAATTTGCATTCCGGCAAGTCACTCATTCTGTTGAACTCAAAAGCTGCCCGGAATATTGATTTCCATAACCTATCATCCGGTTTAATCCAGTACCAATACCACTTTGCTAACAAAGCATCGTTAAAAACCTGAATATCTATTACTCCTAAACCCCCAAATTTCTTCGGTTTACACACCAATTCCCAATTCGCTAGAGGCAACCCTTTCTTGTCCTGCTCATTTCTTTTCCATAAGAAATTCCGTCTTGTTTTGTCAATTTCCTGGACCACCCACATCGGCAATTTAAAAACCGACATAAAGTATATCGGTATAGAGGATAAGATGGAATTTATTAACACCAATCGGCCAGCAATGGATAGTTGCTTAGCTGCCCACCCTTCAAGCCTTCGATTTATCTTTTGCAACAGTGGTAAGTAAGCACTCTTGGGCAATTTCTTGTCTGATAATGGGAGACCAAGATAATTGAAAGGAAGGTTGCCCTGCTTACATCCAAGGATCTGTATCAAAGCTTGGGCATTGTCAAAAGCATGAGTCGATAGTATAAGTTCTGATTTTTCCATGCTAACCGATAGTCCTGAGATTTGCTTGAAGATACTGAACATGATTTTTAATGCTTGAATTTGGCCTATTTCGGGTTTTACAAAAAATAAAGAGTCGTCTGCATATAACAGACAGGGGCGCATGTCATCAAATGGCAATCTCCATGTGCCATGTTGCACTAATTTGTCTAACCATCTCGGTAAAAAGTCCATTGCCAGAATGAATAATAACGGTGACATTGGATCACCCTGGCGCACCCCTCTCTGCAATTGCAGTCTTTTCCCTCTGAGACCATTGATTATGATCTGAGATGACCCCTTAAGAACACAATTTAACATCCATTTAATCCATTTTTCTGGAAACCCTAGCTTCTCCATTATTTTAGCTAGAAATTCCCAACTAAGAGTATCAAAAGCTTTGTGGATATCTGCTTTGAACAAGGCCAGTGGAATTTGCCTTTCCCTCGCAATTTGCAACATCTGTTGGGCATAAAGAAAACCTTCTGTAATTTGCCTGCCTTTAGTGAATCCCGTTTGATTATCCTTTACCAGGTTTAGGATATGAGGTTGTAATCTCTTTGCAAGGATTTTGGAGATCATTTTCTGCACACTATGTATCAAGCTAATGGGTCTGAATTCGTGTGGACATTTAGCAGTTTCTTTTTTCGGTATCAGCACAATGAAGGAGGTATTTAATTTATCCAAGCTTAGGTCCTTTTGCAATACCTCATTGATGACCCTGTGTAAGTCCGGCATCACTACATCTTTAAATTCTTTATAGAACTCGCCAGTAAACCCATCTGGACCTGGACTTTTGTTTGAAGGCCAGTCCTTTATAACTGCATGAATTTCCTCTATGCTAACAGGACTTATTAGCTCCTGTAAATCTGAATTTGAGTGATATAGGTTATCCCAATTGATGTTGGGCATGTTTGATGATTTGGCACCCATTAAGTCTGCGTAAAAGTCCCAGAAAATTTGAGCTTTCATCTGTTGTGTTTTATGCTGCTGCCCATTGTGTTCTACCACCTGTATCTCATTACTTCTCTTTATGCTTGTTGCCAAAGAATGAAAATACCTCGTATTGCAGTCTCCATTTATGTCCCATCGTGTCTTGGCTCTTTGTCGCCAAAAATCTTCTTCTACTACCGATAATTCTACAAATCTCCTTTTAACAATTGTGTGAACCCATTTTTCTAAGTGTGTGACCTGCCTTACTTCTTCCATCTTGCCAAACCAGTCCATGAATTCTCTACATACCAGAATCTGTTGCTTAAACACTCCCAACTTGTCTTTTGTCCATAAGGAGATTTCCTTTTGAAGAACTTCTAACTTATTGTGCAGTCCGTCAGGGGTATGAACTGGTCCTAATTGAACCCATTTTGTTCTAACAAACAATTTGAATTTCTCCGATTGTAGCCAACTGTTCTCGAATCGGAAGAAAAGCGATTTCTTAAATCTTGTTCCCACCGTCAGCAATAAAGGTGTATGATCAGAGGATGTGTTTGCTATTGCTTCCTGCCTTGAATTTGGGAAAAAATTGCTCCAATCATCCGAAATTAGGAAACGATCCAGTCTTGCCATTGTTGGTTGATATCTAGCATTAGACCATGTGTAATTCTTTCCTCTCAATGGAAGGTTAATGAGGTCTAACTCCATTAGCAGATCAGAAAATTTAATTGACTCTCTCCAATTACTAGCATTGAGGTTATTTCTATCCTGCTGCAGCAGCGTGACATTAAAGTCCCCGCACACCATCCATGGTATGGCACCTTGCGGCTTTGCCTCTCTTAACTCAACAAAAAAATCCCTTCGGAGTGACACAAAATTAGGACCATATACCGCTGTGATTTTGATCTCCTCACCTTTGTGCTTTAAAGTAACTGATAGTGTAAACAGCCCTTTCACACAATCAATTAATTGGAACTTATTAAGATTCCAAGCCAATAAAATTCCACCCTTTGTCCCGATAGCATCCACACTTTGAAAACCCTTTAACCTCTTGCCGCAAGCTTGCTGAACTTCAAATTGATTCATCTGACTCATCTTCGTTTCTTGGAAACATATCACCTCCGGTTTTTCTAAGAGAATTGTTTGTCTTACGGCTAACCTTTTTTCTTTGTCATTGAGACCTCTAACATTCCACGAGATTATTTTAATTTTTGATAGAAAATCCATTAAAACACTAATAACCTCTTACTCATATCAGAATTGATGAGCCTACAAGACCTCAACTCTAATACCATTCCTGATCTTACAATCAAAAAACCACCCCCAACAAGTCCTTTCATAAACCTAACACCCCTTAATTTTTGACTCCCTAACATAATAACTTCCCACTTCTTGCACAAAATTAAAGATTCGAAAAACAGACTACCCATTAGAAATAGTAAAAACCTAGATAAAAGTCTTTCACTAGACTTCTTCAAGACTTGATAAAACTCTAGAACCTTCATCCTGCTACAATCTTCTCAACTTGCGCCTCAATGTCGCCCTGCAGTTCCACCCCTGCCATTTGCACTACCAACATGGCCTGCTCTTTGCTAAGCGGATCTAGGGACTG
Organism: Carex parvula; assembly: GCA_025461045.1. NCBI lineage: Eukaryota > Viridiplantae > Streptophyta > Magnoliopsida > Poales > Cyperaceae > Carex > Carex parvula. The sequence goes on from JAJGRW010000748.1 coordinate 525,414, forward strand.
CTGATATTCCCATTTGACCCCCTTCGGCTTAGTATTCCTCTTGTTGTATTTCTTCTTGCCAGAACTATAACGTACTCTATCATCCGCATGTTTCTCCATCAACCGTTTGCTCTTTCGCACCTGAACCCCTAAGCTCTGGCTTTTTCGCTTAAAGCCCCTCCTAGCTGTAGTGTTAAGCACCTCTTGTTTTTTGTAAACCGGCTTCTCATATCCCGGTGGTGGCCCATCAACAAGATCCGCATCCATCTGTGAGGGGACATCTTGGGCCGCAAAGAACATCTCAGCCTCCCCAGACATAATAGCCAACCCCGTGTTATCTTCAGACATTCCCCCAAACATTTGTATAGAGCCCATATCCTCCCCGGCCTGTTTAAGGCCTTGTTGTTCTGCTGCAGTAAATATCCCTTCCTCCACAATTCCCAGATTGAGTTTATAGTTTGGGAATTTGTCAGAGAAGATGGTTAACAACTTTCCAGAAATTAATTTAAGACCATCAAAAGAAGTTCTCTGAGTAAAAAGCATAGTGGGTCCCTCCAAACCGAATTTGAAAATTCTCGTACCCAATTGGTCGAAAATTAGGTTTCCAGTCTCTGTTACCTCGATTCTATTGACAATCACCTCTTTTGGCTGCCCCGCCGTTATTTGAAGATTTTGTGGACCCACCTTTGTCTGCTCTTCTCCAGTGAGCAGACCAGCATTTGTAAGCTGTCCCCTTAATCGTTCAACCCAAGCCTGCACCGGCCGTGTCCAGTTTGAGCCTGAACTGGAGTGGTTCCTGTCATTTGTCGACCCTCTGTTTTCAACTCTTCCCCGGTCATGGCGGCCCTGTGGTGAGCCTCTTGCCGAGTGTTGTCTCTCCCTCCTATCATTCCGGTGATCACGACGTCCCCTGTCCCTCCTGACATTATTGTTTCCTCCCTGGGGATAGGGACCCTGATTCTCGAGCCACCCATCAATTTCCACCCTAACATCCTTCTTATGAGGATGCACTTTCAGTTTTAGCCAGAAAGGGATTTCTGCTGCCGCTTTGGTGGCAACAAGCATCGTCAGAAACTGATAATTACCATTGGTAAAATACGGTGCAACCCTTAGCGGGTATCCAAAACCTGACACAAGTGTCGCCATATCAATCCTGTTCCAGTTGTTGAGAGGTACCCCATAGAGCTTAATGCGTGCTCTTCCTCCAAGCGGTTCAAAAGCTAATTGCAGATCTGGGGAGAAAGGGTGTAGTTGAATTTCTGTGTTATTGCCAATGTAGAAAGAGGCATGATCGATTGCTGCCCTCGCCATGTTGACATCTGGAAAAATTAGAATGACATCTCCGAAATCGTCATCTATGACAAAGATTTTGAACTCCGAGGCATCACAATGAAACTGACGCCCCATACAGTTGGCCACCCTCTGTTTGAAGTATGGTTCAGCAGCACCCTGTCCCGCAAAAATAAAGGCAGACCTTTCGAGAAAAAGATTAGCAGGACTAAGTTCCTCCCTAGGTGCTATGTAGACATTAAGAGAATGTGGCCTTTCTTGCCACAGAGCAGCAGCTTCATTCATAATCATGGTTTGCCAGTCTCTCGGAGCCTCCATTTGTACTTGTTCCCTCTTCAAAGGGCGCTGTGAAAATGGTGTTTGCGAGGTATCCTTCTTTGCAGGTTGAGTATGCAAATGGTTTGCAGAGGAAGATGGAAAGTGAGTGTGAGATGACCCTGTGGCTAACCCATCTCCTTTATAGGAATGTTTGAGACCTTGAGTGCCTTTCCAACTTCTCTGAGGCATTGATGGGCAGTCTCGAATGATGTGGCCATCAGTATTACACTGTAAACAGCGCCTAGGGTTGGAACATACAGCCTGGATGTGGCCCTCTCTCAGGCATTTGAAGCATTTACCCTGTTGCCTTAACTTTGTAGCATGAATATTAAGAAGAGACTGTTGGTTTCCTCTATGACCATCCCTCTGAGAAATCAATTTTCTCTTTTTACGGGTAACCACAGTCCAACCTTGAAGATCATCATTATTACCTTTGGGAGATTCTAAGAGAAGACCCTTCGTCTCCTGAGAATTAATTTCTTTTTCCTGTGTAGTTTGAATGTTGTCTTTTGCCTTCCCCAAATTAGTAAATGATGCCAGTTGTACTGGATTCATTGTACCCTGTTCTGTCTCAGTTGCTATTTTTAGCACCGGATGATCTCCTACCCAGATAAGACCTGGGGATCTTTGCTCCAGATCCTGCCTTATTTCCAGATCGTGTGAAAGACAAACTCTGCCTGTTGCCTGCTCTTCCTGTTTTGATAGCCCAGATACCTTTCTATTCACTGTTGACACTTTGTTCAAAATGTTCCATTCTAAAATGTCTTTGGGAGCTTCTTTCATCGCTTCTTCAAAAAAGTCAGCCAGCTTCTTGTCCTTGTCCGTCCTTGCGCCAGAGTTATCACCTTTGTTAGCACCTGTACGTCGTTGCGCCACCCTCTGATTCGTCCTTCGATCTCCTGTTGGATCGCCTTTTTGGTCGCCACTCTTTCCTTGCGCCGTCATTAGGGTTTTGATTGAAACGACTGTTCTTTTGATATTTCAAAAATAGTATCCAATCTATTTTTTATAGATTTCTTTGCCCTATGATCTATGGCCACTTAACATTTTCTTTATAAATAGATCAAAATATACATAATAGATGGATCAATAATATACATTTCCATAATTTGGTGTCTAATAAAGGCGCATCTGTTCTGCCGCATCATTTCAAAAAAATTAGCATATATATATATAATCCTCTTCCTTTCCAATCGTCGTACAACAATACTTTACGTGACCAACCAAATTGGGCCATGGCTGGAAGAAGCACTGAGCGTTGGGTTCCCACAATCGATTTCGACTTCCGCACGACATACTCCAGCGTTTGGCCGGATGACCGAGGGAGAGTGGGGGACCGTCTGGATGTGATGGAGCTGGCGGCCTATGTGGATGCGATTAATGCGGTATATATAAGAGATCATTCCAATTTTCTTTTTTCTTTCACCTGAACCAAATATATACGAGTTAATTATTATATATATGGTGGGATGATAATGGTGAAATTCTGGAGTTGCTAGAATGATGAAACTTTCTCTTAATTAATTAATAAATGGTTATTTTATATTTATTATGAATGTTATATATATATATATATATATATATATATATATATATATATATATATATAGGAGTTTATGGCAGTAATGGAAGGAAGTAGGATAGGTAATGGAAGCACTGGACTTAGTGAAGAAGCAGTTGCAAAGAGCCTCAAGCAGCACAAGTACACCTCTATGGAACAGGAGCTATGCTGCATTTGCCAGGTATCATTTTTCTTATTTGCAAGGGCTTTTTTGGAAAACAATCCTTCCCGTCACAACCTTTTACTATTGTTCCACTGTAGAAATTTTTCTTCAGTAATAGCCAGTACATATCATAATGATATTAATTTTATTTTATTTTGAAAGGTTTTTATTAATAATGATATTAATTTTATTTTTCTTTGTTTTCGGAACGTTTTCAGGAAGAATATGTTAAAGGGGACGAATTGGGGAGGCTAGATTGCGCTCACCATTTTCATAGTAGCTGTATAAAACAATGGCTCACTCACAAGAATTTGTGTCCCATTTGCAAAAATACAGCTTTAAATGTAATTACATAGATTTATTCTTAATTAAGTTTCATAAAACACCGTTAAAAATGTTTCACCCCAAATTGGATAATGAATTGATGTTACTCCAAGTATTGTATGTTCGTTTTGGATAATGAATTATGATAAATTGTAATAAATCGATTACATTTGGTTAATTATAATAAATTGTGGTAAAAATATCAGGGTCATCCATGCACTTTGCAACTAAGAGAATATATAAGATATTATGAAAGGATACTTCAATAAAACTTAAACTTACAAAAATGGCAATTTTCATTTCGCATTTAAACAAATTGGAAATATAATTATTCCATTGAAGTGCATGCCTCATTACAACTAGCTACTGACCTTGTCAAGTTAATCCAGAATCGGATATAGTAAGGGACCATTTCTTCTCCAATTTCATCAACACCCGCAATGCTAATGTTTGAGTCGCTCTCTCGTGTCAACTCGATCAAGACTGGTTCTAACTTTTCAGCAGCCTCCTCATATATACTTCCTGGTTGTTATGCAACCCTTCTCGCGCATCATCACAATATCATACTCATTGGTGAAAACGAAGTGTACAGATCCAACCGCCTCAATATGAACTATCTCGTCAACAATGATTATGTGCAAGCGGTATTCAATGCACATACGGGCGATATCAAGTACACACTAAAGATAGGCGAGGGCATGACCCTTCACATCGGAACAGACAAGATCTGAGTGTTATAAAGGCTAAGAAGGTCAAGATCAGTGATGCAATCATTTGGGTGTTTATCGAAATTCTGATCACTTTTAAATTGGATCAAAAAAGGTTTACATAGATCAATTTTTTTGTTTGTGAGAATGAGACATGCCTCAATGAAATACAAGGTCAGGTGACAACAATTATGGGGATCAAGGAGGTCGCACACATATGCTTAATTTATGAAATTCAGATAATTAATTAAATAACAAATTTGTGCATATTTGACACCAAAAATATCAGAACTAGACATTATGAAGCTAAGAGGTAGTAAGCTACCTAATTAGTTTTGGATTGATCTTTGACTGGTTTCACAAAATAGTGTTTATGCTCTTTCATTTGGTTCCTTCCAGTGGCTTGTAAAGAAGAAAGTGATTATTCTTAAAATTAAACATATGCAATAGGTTTCTAATTATATTTTACTATGTCTGCAATATAGAATGAAACAGTTTTGAGGTTAGTATATTTGATGTTTCATTTTATTCATTGCATTAATTTATATATAGAAACAATAATTTAGATGATTTACAATTAAAAATGCTTTTTGCATGCTATTAATTTGGAGAGAAATATTTAGCACGGATTGCATGGTAAAACAACTCTCCAAATTATACCAAGCAAGTTGTTTAATTCCTATCTACTACTTAATAGCATGCATGCAAAAAGCATTTTTAATTGTGGATCATCTAAAATGTTTCTTTATATAAATATACAATGAATATAATGAAACATAAAACATACTAACCTCAATACCGTTTCATGCTAATTGTGTATCTCTCATGAACAATCGAATGTGTCTTGGGCTTGGGCTTGAAAAACCATTGGTGATATATATAGTCAGTGTCTATATTCAATTTCTTCATTGGCGAAATCAGTAAATAAGCACTTAGTGCCTTTCAACCTTTTCAAGCAAAACGAAAGCGGATAGGATATTGATAATATTTCAACAATTTAGAAAGAATATTGATAATGTTTACTTTATTGGAGAACTCCTTGTAGCAGTAAGAGTAGTTTATATACTTTAGACTTAAAGATCTTATGAATAAATTTTTAAATATATGATAGCTCAAATATTATTTCCCTCTACACTCTCCTTTTTAAAGGAAACGAATTGTCTAGAAAAAAAAAATATAATTGATCTAGCTATTAGTAAACATGTTAATAGTGATGATATTATCAAATTTTGGATTGATAGATTGTTATTAGATGATCTTTTACTTAGTTTATTATCCTCATTTGTTTGTTATTTCAATTAATTTTGACATTAGTAGAATACCTATAGCCGAGCTAAAATCATTCAGAATCTGTTTGAAACTTGAAATATAGGAGGGTCTGCTTTGAGATTCGTGTCAAAATAAAACATACAACTCAGATCTCATCTTACACGGTCTGGTACATAAATTATAATATCTTTTATGTCATGTAAAAAATTATTGTTGGCTCGTACATAACATGCTCATATAATTTAGGACTTATACAGCATATGTGAAATTAAAAAATAATAATAATAGAAGTAAAGCCTTTGATAACTACTAGCAAAGCAAGAACGAAAATTGCACACTTTATTAAAACTAAAGCACCAAAACATTAAGCTGAAATATTAAATTTATTAAGATATAATTAATTACAACTCTCTTAATCTAATAGAGGCCTTCCTCTTCGCCCAAGGAAGAGGAGGAATCGCCTTTCTCTTCGCCTGAGGAAGTGGAGGCGTCGTCTTCCTCTTCGTCTGATGAAGAGGATGAAGGCCCGGCCTGCGGTTCGTCAATAACGAGTAGAGCGAACAAGGCGTGGGGCAGATCGTCTTCCACGTCTAATTTAGGAGGCGGGCCAAACTGCAGATCTTGTTCAAAGTTAATGTGTATATGTACGGAGTGCGCCATCCTGACACTATAAGTCAATGGCGGGAGAAGTTGGCGGCATTTTCGACAAACAACATTCCCACTGTGCACAGGATCATGTTTGACATGTGCATCCTGTTAAGCCTCAGTTTCGAACTTTATTCCACAAGGGAGACAATGCTTGTATAAAAAAATACAAACATCGCGGTTCAAAAAAGTGGACCTCGTACCCTCACAATCGATGTTTTCACCCGCTACAAGGTCATTAAATTCCATTTTAATTATAAGTGCAAAAATTTGACTGGCAATGTTGTGTATTTTAGGTATCGAAATATAGGTCAATTTAATACACTTTTCACTTTTAAAATTTATAAAACCCTAATACACAATGATAGATAGGTTGCAAGCATACAATCTATCCTTGTAGTAAAATAGATATCGATCCAAAGATAATGAGAAATATTATTTTTACTAAATAGTTAATTCTAAAATAGTGCAAATAAAAGTAAATGAGGGGTTTGTTGTAAAATTGGTTTTGTGGGTTTAATACCCAATTGAGAGTTGAATTTAAACAAAGCAATTTAAAACAAACAAATAAAAGGAGTTTTGTGATTTAAATAGAGAGAAGTCTAGGGGCTATCGGCACACAATCCCTTGGTTCAAATCCACTCTTAATTGGTTTCTAAATTCATATTTGCAATTATGGGGTGTCTAATCCTTAAATATCAAAAAGTGTCACTTTTGTGAATTAATGATGTGCCTATATAATTTGGATTTTACGATTAAGTTCTTCACCCTAGCTATCTAGACCATAAGCATAGGTTAGCCTAGTTTATTCCCAAATACCGATACTTCACAATTAAGTCCTTCACACTAATATTCGGTTCAATTCTAGGAGTCCTAATTAAATATAAGGCTTCACGATTAAGTCATTCACCTCAATTCAACATTTGTTTCTTGTGGTTCCGGATTAAGAATTAGATTTGATCATTTCTAATCTCAAATCTTAGGGTTATTCATGTACATAATTTGGTACCATCAATTCTTGATCCTAATCATCTCAAGTTGGTTAAACCTAAGCGAGACACTAATTAACAAGCACACAATCACATGAATTATAAACTCAACAAGAACAAACATGCAAGCAAACAATCATCATAAAAGAAACCATCAATGTAAAGTAGATTTTAACACAAGTTCATGCTTAAAGCCTAAGCACCTAGAGAGGAAATCTAGCCTCTAATGGGTGTGCTAACATCTAAGAGAAATACAGGAGTAAACATAATGAAAACTAAGAAAACTAAGAAAGAGAATAGAGTACACCAATCTCCTTGCTCGCTGCCCCTTCTCTTCACTTTGCTTGCTCGAGAAAAACCTTCAATCCTTCGCTCCAATCCCCTTGAATCACTTGGAGAAGATAGAAAAATATCGAGAGATGTGTAGAATAAAAACTAGGTTCAAAATATCCCATTCTCCTGCTGCCTCTCTGCCAATATATAACAATTTTCGTGCCTTATGTAGCAATCCCCCAGAATCTGGCAGCAAATCTAAGATATACAATATGAGGTATGATGAGTTATGAAAGACATGATGTATTAGAACAATCTTGTCTATATATATAGAGGAGTACGGCTAACGCGCTTCCTCTAGTATTTCAACAATATGCTTCCGGTCTCCAAAATTCAAATCCAAACCGTTCAAACTAATCTCCTTAACGAGAGCTTCGTTTTCATATTTTTTTTTTAATTTTTGAATTTATTTACTATCAAGTCAAGTGGTTAAAAAATGAACAAAATAGTGTATTAAAATGCACACAAAATCCTTCATATTTTGACCGCTTGACTTGATAGATAATAAATTCAAAAATTAAAAAAAATTATATGGAAATGAAACTCTCGTTTAGAAGATTGGTTTCAAACGGTTTGGATTTGTTGTTTGAAGCCGATTCGATAGATTTGGAAGCCAGAAGCATATTATTGATATACTAGAGGAAGCGTGTTAGCCGTACTCATATATATATATATATATATATAGATATATATATATATATAGAGTGGCTAATATCAAAATGTTTGCACCAAGGCCCTCGTGCAACCAAGTCGTTTTCGGATTTTTAAAGTCCAAATAGTCAATCCAAATAGTTAGATGTTCAATCTATATTAAAATCTACTTGGAGACCAAATTTTACATTTTTTTGGAATTTTTTTACTATTTATTAAGCCACTTTGAAAATTGCTGATCACATGGTCCAGAATTTGGTTGCACTATTTTTACTGTTCACCCAGATCAGCAATTTTCAAAGTAGCTTAATAAATAGTAAAAAATTCCAAAAAATGTAAAATTTGGTCTCCAAGCAGATTTTAATATAGATTGAATATCTAACGGTTTGGATCGACTGTTTGGACTTTGAAAATCCAAAAATGACTTGGTTGCACAAGGGCCTTGGTGCAAACGTTTTGATATTGGCCACTCTATATATATATATATATATATATAGAGAGAGAGAGAGAGAGAGAGAGAGAGAGAGAGAGAAGGGATCAAGTTACAATAAATTTGAGTTACAACAACTATTTTTTTCATTTTCAAAGTCCAAATCGTCGATCCAAACCGTTCAACATGATTATCTAAATAAAATGTGCTTGCAGATCAAATTTTACATTTTTTTGAATTTTTTTACTATTTATTAAGATGGGTACAAAATTCAATAGTCTTAATATGACTATTTTTTGTAAAATACTTAATAAATAGTTAAAAAATTCAAAAAAATATAAAATTTGATTTGCAAGCACATTTTATTGTAGAGATCATGTTGAACGGTTTGGATCAACGATTTGGACTTTGAAAATGAAAAAAATGGCTGTTGTAACTTTGTTGTAACTCAAATTTGTTGTAACTTGATCCCTCCTCATATATATATATATATATATATATATATATATATATATATAGGATTTTGCTAATATGCTACGCGTAGCATAGAGCCCATCCGTGCTACCGCTCACTTTTTGAGTTTTCAAAATCCTAACGGTCGATCCGAACCGTTCAACATGATCTCCATATGAATATGTACTTGCAAACCAAATTTTACATTTTTTAGAATTTTTTTACTATTTATTAAGCCACTTTGAAAATCGCTGATCCAATGGTCCAGAAAAGTTTACTGTTGTGTACAAATTAGTGTTTTTTCGAAGTGGCTTAATAAATAGTAAAAAAATTCTAAAAAATGTAAAATTTGGTTTGCAAGTACATATTCATATGGAAATCATGTTGAACGGTTCGGATCTACCGTTAGGGTTTTGAAAACTCAAAAAGTGAGCCGTAGCACAGAGGGGCTCTATGCTACGTGTAGCACCGTATCACTGTCCTATATATATATATATATAATCTGGCTAATATGCTACGCGTAGCATAGAGCCCCTCCGTGCTACGGCTCAATTTTTTAGTTTTCAAAATCCTAACGGTCGATCCGAACCGTTCAACATGATCTCCATATGAATATGTACTTGCAAACCAAATTTTACATTTTTTAGAATTTTTTTACTATTTATTAAGCCACTTTGAAAATTGCTGATTCAATGGTCCAGAAGATTTTACTGTTGTGTACAAATTACTGTTTTTTCAAAGTGGCTTAATAAATAGTAAAAAAATTTAAAAAATGTAAAATTTGGTTTGCAAGTACATATTCATATGGAGATCATGTTGAACGGTTCGGATCGACCGTTAGAATTTTGAAAACTCAAAAATTGAGCCGTAGCACGGAGGCCTCTATGCTATGCATAGCATCGTAGCACTGTCCTATATATATATATATATAGATGTTATATATTGATATCCTTACTTCGCAACTCACTATAGCCCATATATATATAAGGGGAAAATATGAGAGGGGATGAATCTAGCTGCTCCACATCCTAACTTGTGATCAAACTACTCGATGTATTGTGACAATGAAAAATGAATGCATGAGTTAAATAATTAAATGGTTCCTTAGTTCAATGCCATAATGCTACAACAATCACGACACGCTTATTGTATGGACGACTTGATAATGACTCTATAAAGTTAGGAAATTGTATCCATCAGTCATAATATAACCAGTTATGGATGGAGGAGGTGATTCCGAACAACAATGGAGCTCCAACAGAGTGAGAAGGAGATTCGTGGATTGAGGAGGAGATCCAAAACAACACTAGCAATCCAACAAAGTACGAAGAAGAATCATGAATGGTGGAAATGATCTAGAACAAAACTAGAGTTCCAACATAGTAAGTAGGAGATTCGTTGATGGAGAAGGTTATCATGAACAAAATAGAGCTCCAACGGAGTGAGAAGAAGATTTGTGATTGGAGGAGGTGATCCAAAACAATACTAGAGACCAAACGGAAGGAGAAGGAGATTCCTGGATGGAGAAGGTCATCCAGAACTAGTGATGGCAGAAAAGCCCATCGGCCCGGCTATGCCTGCCTGGCCCATCCCTTTACCTGGTCGGCCCGACACTATAATAGGTAAGGTAAGGCCAGGCCTAAGGACGGGACAGGCCAGACCTGGGCTTAAGCCGAAGCCCACAGGCAGCTCGTTGGGCCTATATTTTAATACAAACAGAATTTTGAGTGAAGGATTTTGAGTTTAGGGTTTCACTTGTGAGTTATGAGCCGCTCCCGGTTTTGCTCTCTCTTTCGCTCCTCTCTCTTTTTTGCTCTCTTTCGCTCCTCTCTCTCTCTCGCACTCTTCAGCACCCAGCACAGTGCGATGGCAGAAAATCCCATCGGCGCCGAGCCCTTTCTCTGCGCGCCACCCTTCCTGAGCGCTTCTCTCCTCTCTCTCTGACCTTGGTGCCGAGCCCTCTCTCTAACCGTTTTCCCTGCTCATCTAAATTTTTGGTAAGCTCCCCCTTCCACCCTCACCCTCGTTCTCTCTAATTTAGCAATTTTGCATTTTTTTTCAGGAAATTTTCTGTTTTTCTTTTGAAAAATTCAAAATTTCTGGAAGATGGAAATGAGGGTTTAGGGTTGGTTATGAGGGTTTAGAATTTCTGGAAGATCAAAATTTCTGAAATTTCTGGAAGATGGAAATGAGGGTTTAGAATTTCTGTTTTTCATGAAATTCTGCACTAATTTCGAAATTTAAAAATTTACACTTACACCAATTATTTATCTCTACAATCTAGAAAATACGAAACTCCACCTATCTGTGGCAAATCTGGATTAACAAGTAGTATCATAACGCTGCTGAATTGAGCTGTTTTTTTACCTTAAAATTCTGAGTGGAATTTTTTCACAATAATCTATTATGTTTGTGTTGCTGAGTGGTTGATTCTTGGTCATTTGATAGGTTCATACCAGTTTTTGCCAAAAGTAACATCTCGTGAGTTGCAAACAGAGTTGGTTGAGTATAGCACAAGGTACGTTGTGATGTTCAGTTTTAATTCAATTTTGATGCTTTAGACTTCATATATACCACAAGATACGTTGTGGTGTAAACATCTCTAGAATTAGCCTCAACCTTTAATTAGTTGCCAAAGAATTGATATAAAGTTGTCTTAAAGTACATGAATCTTATGGTAGGCATGGTTAATTTTTTTGTTGGTGCATTTTTTAGGCAATAATTTTTTAGGCATGGTTGGTCAGTTTTAGATTTCGAATAATTTTTTTGTTGGTGCATTTGTTGGTCAGCTTTATATCAATTCTTTAGTAATCTGCGTGGTTAATTTTTTTGTTGGTACATGAATCTCTAGAATGCTTTTTCTGTTGGTGCATTTTTTTTTTGTGATTAAAAACCTGTAGGCATGGTTAACTTTTTTTAAGTGATGCTTGCTATAATATATATATATATATATATATATATATATATATATATATATATATATATATAGAGTAGAACTAGGGTGCTCCTAAGCTCACCAAGTCCTTCGTGAGCGCGACTCTAAAACCTATCGAATTGACTTCAAACGACATTTCCAAACCGTTAGATGTTCAATCTATATTAAAATCTGCTTGGAGACCAAATTTTACATTTTTTTGAATTTTTTACTATTTATTAAGATGGTTTGAAAATCGCTGTTTTCCAATGGTGCAGAATTTTAATAAAAACAGCGATTTTCAAACCATCTTAATAAATAGTAAAAAAATTCCAAAAAATGTAAAATTTGGTCTCCAAGCAGATTTTAATATAGATTGAACATCTAACGGTTTGAAAATGTCGTTTGAAGTCAATTTGATAGGTTTTAGAGTCGCGCTCACGGAAGGGCTTGGTGAGCTTAGGAGCACCCTAGTTCTACTCTATATATATATATATATATTTTTTTTTTTTTAACTCCAGCTGAATAACTTAGAGCTTGCTGTGAATCTCTCAAGGAGAGCTAACCTTTCTGGTGCAGAGAATCTAGTAATATAAGTTAATTTGTGTTAATAATTTTCTATCTTAACTCCTTTTGTACTTCTATTTTTGTGGTAGTTTTGTTGTTTTATTGATCTTAAATTAGGAGCTTAATGGATTAAGGACATAACATTGTAGTAATAAACTTACCATGGCTGAACCTTGTTTACTAATTAAAAATACTCTTCTTTTTGTAAGCAAAATGGCAACCCCTATAGATATTATCATGGCAACCCCGCAAGAACCGACTAATCAAGAGGAAGCATCCTCTACCCCTAGAGTGGGCTCTACTCCAACTCCGACAGCAAGTGATGCTGCAAATGCGACACCGGCAACAAGTGCGACACCGGCATCAGGTGCTGCTACAACCGCAACACCGACATCAAGTACCCCTAATCAGCTTGTTGTTGTGGATACATCCAAACTTAAATCTGATGTGTGGGAACATATGACAAAGAAGGTGATTGGTGGCAAGATTAGGGCGGTATGCAAGTACTGTAATAACGATCTTGCAGTAGCCCCTAATAGTGGTACACGACATCTCAGATTCCATATAGAGTCTTGTTTAAAGAAAAAACAACACAAATTCCCTTAAGCTCTCCAAAAATTGTTACTCCATAAAAAAACAGAGGGGGAAAACTACCATATCAAATTATGAATTTGATCAAGGGGTTTGTAGAAAAGAACTTGTGCAGATGGTAGTGTTGCACGAGCACCCTCTCTCGCTTGTTGACCAGGTGGGGTTCAGGATTTTTATCAACAACTTGCAACCATTATTCAAAATTCCAAGTCGTAACACTGTGAGGAGTGATGTTCTTAAACTTTATAAGGATCGAACGAAGAAGTGTATGGCCCAATTGAATAGCAAAGAAGGGAGAGTGGCAATTACAACCGACATGTGGACGGCAGACAACCAAAAAAAGTCCTATATGGCGGTTACTGCACATTTTGTGGATGATTCATGGCATCTACAACAACGACTATTAAGATATTGACACTTGTTATTCACTTATGTGCTGAAATTTAGTGTTATTTCTTTGCTGAAAATTAAGTATTACTTGTAGGTTCCAACACGTACTTTTTCCCCACACCATAAATGTACTCGCAGAGCACTTGATGAATGTTCTTTTAGATTGGAATTTAGATAGTAAGTTGTCTACTATAACGGTTGACAATTGTAGTACCAAAGATGGGGTAGTTGATACTTTGGTTCATAAACTTGAAAGTGAACAACTCTTGTACCAAAAAGTTATGCTATGATGTTAGAACACGATGGAATTCAACCTATAATATGTTAGAAATAGCCCTAACATATAAGGATGTTTTCCATCGTTTGAAAATACGTGATACACAATACAAAACCGTGCCGTCGGACGGAGATTGGGAGAATGCTAGGATTATAAGTGAAAATTAAAGATTTTTTTTACAACAGAATTGTTTTCCAGGACAAAATACACAACAGCCAACATTTATTTTTCAAGCATTTGTGAAATAAGATTGGCTTTGCAAAATTGGATTTTAGATTCTAATCCAACCATTGCGAATATGGCATCAAGAATGAATGAAAAATATGAAAAATATTGGGGTACGATACATAGTATCATGGGGGTTGCCACACTTTTGGATCCAAGGTCTAAGATAGTTCTCATAACTTATTACTATAAGAAGTTTTATGGTGATGATTATGGGAGCAAAGTTGAAAAAGTTCTTGATTCGTGCCGTCGATTGTTTCGAGAGTATACTAAAAGAGATACGATAGAACAAGTTGAGGAACCAATCGTAAGGGTAAAGAGACCAAAAGTTGGTTTCCCAAAGGATTACGACATGTTTGCCGGAACTATGAAGAGTGTGAGATTTGATATGACTACGGAGTTGGATGTTTACTTAGAAGAAGGCTTGGTTCCAACTGACAATGAAAGACTTTGATGTGCTAGAATGGTGGAAGTCTAATGGATCCAAATTTCGAGTTTTGCAAAAAATTGCTCGAGACATATATGCAATACCAGTTTCAACAGTTGCCTCCGAATCAACTTTTAGTATGGGCGGGCAAATAATTAGTCCACAAAGAAATAGACTTCATCCTAAACATGTTGAAGCTCTAGCATGCGCACAAAATTGGTTAAGAGTTGATTTCGAAGGTATAATATCGTATAGTCTCATTTTGTAGTTTTTTAATTAAATATGCTCATATTTCCATTTAACTCTTACTTGTCTTTTTTCAGATTTGGGAAAGGGTAATACATTTAACATATTGTGATGATTCAGATGGAGATGGAGATGTAGATGGAGATGGAGTGGAGGTGAAGAGGTAACTCTTCTTCTTCTTTTTTTAGGAAATATAAAATAAACTTTTCTAACAATAACTACATTAAGAAACAGAGCCAGTATATAACCTTCTTGAAAAAAAAAAAATTAATTATTGCACTTTGAGTACCTAATTCTGTAAAGAGAGCTTGATTTTTTCTAGTTCACTATGCTTTGCGATGACAATCTTAAGATATTGAGCTATAATTAGTAATTAATAATTCCAAAATGGAAATGTAGGTTCTACAAATCCTCTGTCATTCTAATTTAAAATAATTGTTTCTTGGGAAAAAAAATTGATACAATTTTACATGAGAACTGAGATGTTCAACGAGTTAGATTTTTTTAGTGTTGGTAGCCGAGCCAAGTTCTAAATATGCCCAGTGAAGGTATTTTCTGGCTTTTGTAACTGATAAAACATAACAATTTTCTTTTTCAGGTTTTTTTTTCATCTTTTAATACTAAGGTTTTTTTTTTCATCTTTTAATGTAACTGTTCCAAGTAATTAATAGGTGCTGATATGCATAAATTTGACTAATCTTGATTAGTTTATATTAAAATCAGTTCATATGAAACAACATAATTGAACTAATTATGCAGGTCAGTACATAAGAAGAATTACAAGAGTAGTGGTTCGGTGCTTTGTTATTACTAATGATGTCGAGGTAACTCTTTCTTTTTATAAATTACTAAAACTGCACAGTTTTGATATCATAGAACTGCACAGTTATGGAACTGAAAACAAGAAAATAAATCTCAATTTGTATGCTTTGTTTGTGTAGGTTTGTCGTGCTTTGTTGTTTAGATGTTTCGACTATTATAATGTCGTGCTTTGCTGCTTAGACGTAATCCATTTACTATTTTGATGTTAAACTATGTAGGCTTTGTTGTTTGCTATTAAACTTTGAATTATTTTGTTGTGTGAACTTGGTTAATTGATACTTGAACTGTAGCTTGATCGATTGTTGTAGTTTGATCTGTTGTTGTAGCTTAATTTTTAATCATGTTGTAGCTTGATTTATTATTTCTAATCATGTTGTTGTTGTATATATTTACTTTGTTGTTGCATATACTTTGATTTGATTATGTTAAATTCTATTTTGTGCATCTGATTGTGTTAAATTTTATTTTATTGGGCTGGGACGGGCATACGGGTACGGGCCGGGTAAGCCAGCCCATGGGCATGGTGATCAGAGTCAAAATAAAGATGATTTACGTAGGGTTTTGGCTTAGGTTTTGCATATTTTCTCACACTTATGTTTATTTTATTAGAGAAAAAAGCTACTGTCACCCTTCTTTATGCTTTATTGCAGAAAACAAGTTTTGGGACTATTTTACATCAAATGGAGCTAGAATCGGGTCAATCGGATCAGCGACGCTCATCGACTAAGTCTCTGTTACGGTCCGTATTGCCTAATACGGACCAGGCCTAGCACAGACTAGAAGATAGCGCTGGAAGCATTAAACCCTAACCGTCAAGGTCCTAATACGGACCGTATCAACTGATACGGCCCGTATCCGAAGGCTTCTCTTGGGGAATAACTGCCGACAGCTGTTTCCAGATCAGTTTCTTAGCCCCTACTCAACCTCCACACGTCTCTCCACTCCTATATAAGGCCCCTGGGCAGAAGGAATAGTTATCTTTGTAATTAGGGTTAGATTTGATTAAAGAGAGAAGAGAGGAGTGCTTGTAACAATGCCGTTTCGCAGCTAAGTTTCTTTTCTTAGGGCTAGGCAGTAAACCTTGTTACTCTTGATGTTTTGATATATATTTCTGTTGATTATGATTTCTTGTTGTTGAAACAAAATGCTTTTGTGATTTACTATCTCTTCATCTAACTTCAATGATCTAGTTTGAGTCCGTTAGGGTAGTGACAGTACTTTAATGGTAAGAGAAACTATTTGTATGAATTAGCCTCGTTGAGATTTATTAGGTTTATGTGAAGAAAACCTTAGCGGGGAAACCATAAACCAGACCAACAAAATGCGTACCAAATTCCATCACATGCGTAAAGTAAATTGCAGTGATATGTGTAGTAATTTGGGGTATTTGAGAGATCAGACATTTGCGTAAGGTAAATCGCAGTGTCCTATGTAGAATCTCGGTGAAAGATCTGTCATTCTCGCGTAACATAAATCGCAGTGACCTATGTGGTGTCTTTCATTAAACAACAACAGGAAATCAGACGCAACAGGAATATATTGTCAAGGCGGATTGAGTGGCAATGGTGTGCCGAAACCCTAGGAATTCTCATCTCTATCTTTATTTTAATTACTTTTAATTGTTTCCTAATTTACATTGATCGCAACAACATCTCTCAATTTTCAGATTTCGTCTAGCCTTTCGAAAGATTACGATTCGATCGCTCAAAGCATTGAACCAATATTCCCTGTGGATCGACCTCGAATATACTACTCGATAGAATTGTGCGCTTGCAGTCCGAACCGATAGCATTTACGAGTTTATAAATATTAAAAGAAACATTGCTCTCTTTTGAGTGATCACATGGGCGGGCAGGCACAGGCAGGCGTGGGCATGGGGGAAAAGCCCATGGGCTGGCTGGGCATAGATTTTGAGGCCCATCAGATTGGGCCAGGCAGGTCAAGCATGGGCTTAGCAAAACACCCGTGGGCACGGCCCATTGCCATCCCAATCCAGAACAACAACAGAGCTCCAGCAGAATACAAAAAATATTTTTTATTGGAGGAAGTGATCCAGAACAACACCAGAGATCTAACGGAGAAAGTAGATTCATGGATGAAGGAGGTGATCCAGAACAACAATAGATCTCTAACTGAGTGAGAAGGAGTTTCGTGGTTGGAGAGGTGATAAAAAAGAACACTAGAGATCCAACAGTGTGAAAAGGAGATTCATGGATGGGGGAGGTGATCCAGAACAACAATAGAGCTCCAACGGAGTGAGAAGGAGATTCGTGGATGAAGGAGGTGATCCAAAACAACACTAGCGATTACGAAGAAGATTCGTGGATGGTGAAAGTGATCCAGAACAACACAAGAGTTCTAACATAGTAAGTAATCCGTGGATGGAGTAGGTGATCCAGAACATCAATAGAGCTTCAACGGAGTGAGAAGGAGATTCGTGATTGGAGGAGGTGATGTACAATAACACTAGAGATTCAACAAAGTGAGAAGGAGATTCATGGATGGAAGAGGTTATCCATAACAACACTTGAGATCCAATGGAAGTGGAAGGAGAAGGAAAGCACGAACATCCATAGAGATCCAACATAGTTAGGAAAAGAGAAACAACAACAGTGGAGATCCAATAGAGTATGAAGGAGAATCGTAGAAGGACGAGGAGAGCAAGTACAACCGTCGAGGTCCAACAGAGTAAGAAGGAGAGACGTGGAAGGTAGAAGAGAGATAAAACAACACTTTGAGATCCATCAGAGTACAGAGTGGATTTTTTTATGAAAAGGAAGTAATCCAGAACAACACTAGAGTTCTAACATAGTAAGTAGGAGATTCGTGGTTGGAGGAGGTGATCTAGAACAACATTAGAGATCGAACGGAGTGACAAAGAGATTCGTGGTTGGAAAAGGTGATCCAATACAACATTGGCAATTTAACAGAGTACGTAGAAGATTCATGGATGGTGAAAGTGATTTAGAATAGCACTCAAGTTCCAAAGAGTAAGTAAAAGATTAGTGGTTGGAGGAGGTGATCCAGAACAATAATAGAGTTCCAACAGAGTGAGAAGGAGACTTCAAGTTGCAGGAGGTGATTCAAAACAACAATAGAGATCCAATGGAGTGAGAAGGAGATTCGTGAATGGGAGAAGGTGATTAAGAACAACAATAGAGCTCCAACGAAGTGAGAAGGAGTTTCATGGATGGTGAAAGTGATCCAGAATGGCATAAGAGCTCCAATAAAGTAAGTTGGATAACCGTGGGTGGAGGAGGTGATCCAGAACAACAATAGAGCTTCAACGAAGTAAGAAGGAGATTTAAGGTTGGAGGAGGTGATCCACAACAACACTAAGAGATTCAACAAAGTGAGAAGAAGATTCATGAATGGAGAAGAAGAAGAGCACGAACATCCATAGAGATCTAATGGTATAACACTAGAGATTCAACAGTGTAAGTAGGAGGAATGTGGATGGAGAAGATGATCCAGAACAACAATAAATTCTCTAACGGAGTGAGAAGGAGATTCATGGATGAAAGAGGTTATCCATAGCAACACTTGAGATACAATAGTATAAGAAGGAGAGGAGAGCACGAACATCTTTAGAGATCCAATACAGTTAGAAGAAGAAAAAGATCAACAATGGAGATCCAACAGCATAAGAAGAAGATTCCTAGAATGATAAGGAGAAAAAGGTCAACTGTCGAGATCCAATGGAGTAAGAAGGAGAGTCGTGGATGGAGGAAGATAGCGAAAACAATATTAAAGATCCAACAAAGTACAGAGAAGATCATTGAAGAAGGAAGTAATCCAGAACAAAACTAGAGTTCTAACAGAATAAGTAGGAGTTTTGTAGATGGAAGAGGAGATCCCGAACAATAATAGAGCTCCAACGGAGTTAGAAGGAGATTTGTGATTGGAGATGTGATCCAAAACAACATTAGAGATCCAACAGAGTGAGATGGAGATTCTTGGATGGAGGATGTTATCCAGAACAATAACAGATCTCCAACGGTGTAAGAAGTAGATTCGTGGATGGAATAGGTGATCAAAAGGAACACTAGTGATCCACCATAGTACAAAGAAGATTTGTTGATGGAGGAAGTGATCTCGAACAACACTAGAGATCCAACAGAGTACGGAGAAGATTCATTGATGAAGGAAGTAATCCAGAACAACACTAATGTTCCAACAGAGAAAGTAGGAGATTCATGGATGAAGGAGGTGATCCAGAAGAACAATAGATCTTCAATGGAGCGAGAAGGAGTTTCATGGTTGGAGGAGAGGAGACGATCCAAAAGAACACTAGAGACCCAACATTGTGAGAAGGAGATCAATCGATGAGGGTGGTGATCCAGAACAATAATAGAGCTCCAACCGGGTGGGAGGAGATTTGTGGATGGTGGAAGGGATCCTGAACAATACAAGAGTTCCAACAAAGTAAGTAGGATATCTATGGATGGAAGAGGTGATCACAAGGAACACTAGTGACCAGCAGAGTACAAAGAATATTTTCTGTTGGAGGAAGTAATCCAGAACAACACTAGAGATCTAACAGAGAAAGTGGGAGATTCATAGATGAAAGAGGTGATCCAGAACAACAATAGATCTCCTACGGAGTGAGAAGGAGATTCGTGGTTGGAGGAGATGATGTACAACAACACTAGAGATTCAACAGAGTGAGAAGGAGATTCATGGATGGAAGAGGTTATCCATAACAACACTTGAGATCCAATGGTATTAGAAGGAGAAGGAGAGCACGAACACCAATAGAGATCCAACAAAGTTAGAAAAATAGAAAGAACAAGAGTGGAGATCCAACAGAGTATGAAGGAGAATCGTAGAAGGACGATTAGAGCAAGTACAACTGTTAAGATCCAACAGAGTATGAATGAGAGTCGTGGAAGGGAGAAGAGAGCGAAAACAACACTTTGAGATCCATCAGAGTATAGAGAGGATTTGTTGATGAAGTAGGTCACCCAGAACAACACAAGAGTTCCAACAGAGTAAGTAGGAGATTCGTGATTGGAGGAGGTGATCTTGAACAACATTAGAGATCAAACGGAGTGAGAAGGAGATTTATGGTTGGACGAGATGATCCAATACAACATTGGCAATTCAACAAAGTACGTAGAAGATTCATGGATGGTGAAAGTGATTTAGAATAGCACTAAAGTTCTAAACGAGTAAGTAGGAGATTCGTGGATGGAGGAGGTGATCCAGAACAATAATTGAGCTCCAACAGAGCGAGAAGCAGAATCTGAGTTGCAGGTGGTGATTCAAAACAACAATAGAGACCCAACAGAGTGAGAAAGAGATTCGTGAATGGGGGAGGTGATCCAGAACAACAATAGAGCTCTAACGGTTTGAGAAGGAGATTCGTGGACGGTGGAAGTGATCCTGATGGCACAAGAGTTCCAACAAAGAAAGTAGGATATCCATGGATGGAAGTGGTGATCCAGAACAACAATAGAGCTTCAATGAAGTGAGAAGAAGATTCGAAGTTGGAGGAGGTGATACACAACAACACTAGAGATTCAACAAAGTGATAAGGACATTCATGAATGGAGAAGAAGAAGAGCACGAATATGCATAGAGATCTAATGGTATAACACTAGAGTTCCGTTGATGAAGAAAGTAATCCAGAACAACTCTAGAGATTCAATAGTGATAATAGAAGGATTGTGGATGGAGAAGGTGATCCAGAACAACAATAATTCTCTAACGGAGTGAGAAGGATATTCGTGGTTGGAGGAGGTGATACAACACAACACTAGAGATCAAACAGAGTGACAAGGAGATTCGTTGATGGTGGAAGTGTTAACAACATAAGAGTTCCAACAAAGTAAGTAGGATATCCGTGGATGGAGTTGATTCAGAACAACAATATAGCTTCAACGAAGTGAGAAGGAGATTTGAGGTTGGAGGAGGTGATCCACAACAACACTAGAGATCCAACAGAGTGAGAAAGAGATTCATGGTTGGAACAGGTTATCCATAGCAACAATAGTATAAGCAAGTTAGTTGTGGAAGGGGAAGGAGAGCACGAACATCCATAGAGATCCAACACAGTTAGAAGAAGAAAAATATCAACAATGGAGATCCAACAGAGTAAGAAGAAGAATCCTAGAAGGATTAGGAGAAGAAGTTCAACTATCGAGATCCAACGGAGTAAGTAGGAGCGTCATGGATGGAGGAAGATAGCGAAAACAACATTAGAGATCCAACCGAGTACAGAGAAGATTCATTGGATGAAAGTTATCCAGAACAACACTAGAGTTCCAACAGAGTAAGTAGGAGTTTCGTGGATGGAGGAAGAGATCTCGAACAACAATAGAGCTCCAACGAAGTTAGAAGGAGATTTGTGATTGGAGGATGTGATCCAAAACAAAACTAGAGATCCAACAGATTGAGATGAAGATTCTTGGATGGAGGAAATTATCCATAACAACGACAGAGCTCCAACGGAGTGAGCAGTGGATTCGTGGATGGAAGAGGCGATCAAAGGAACACTAGCGATCCACCATAGCACAAAGAAGATTTGTTGATGGAGGAAATGATCCCGAACAGCACTAGAGATCCAACAGAGTACGGAGAAGATTTATTGATGAAGGAACTAATTCAGAACAACATTAGTGTTCCAGCACAGAAAGTAGGAGATTCATGGATGGATGATGTGATCCAGAACAACAATAGATCTTCAACGGAGCGAGAAGGAGTTTCGTGGTTGGAGGAGATGATCCAAAAGAACACTGAGATTCAACATTGTGAGAACGAGATTCATGGATGAGGGCTGGTGATCCAGAACAACAACAAAGCTCCAACCGAGTGAGAAGGAGATTCGTGGATGGTGGAAGGGATCCTGAACAACACAAGAGTTCCAACAAAGTACTTAGGATATCTATGGATGGAAGAGGTGATCCCAAGGAACACTAGCGACCAGCCGAGTACAAAGATTATTTTTTGTTGGAGGAAGTGATCCAGAACAACAATAGATTTTCCAACGGAGTGAGAAGGAGTTTTGTTAATGAAGGAGGCAATCCAAAACAACACTAGAGATCCAACAGTGTGAGCAGGAGATTCATGGATGGGGCAGGGGATCCAGAACAACAATAGAGCTCCAACGGAGTGAGAACGAGATTCGTGGATGGATGAGGTGATCCAAAACAACACTAGCGATTACGAAGAAGATTCGTGGATGGTGGAAGTGATCCAGAACAACACAAGAGTTCCAACAGAGTAAGTAGGATATCCGTGGATGGAGGAGGTGATCCAGAACATCAATAGAGCTTCAAGGAAGTGAGAAGGAGATTCGTAGTTGGAGGAGGTGATGTACAACAACACTAGAGATTCAACAGAGTGAGAATGAGATTCATGGTTGGAAAAGGTATAGAAAGAGAATGAGGGCACGAACATCCATAAAGATCCAACAAAGTTAGAAAAAGAGGACATCAATTACAACTGTCGAGATCCAACAGAGTAAGAAGGAGAGTCGTGGATAGGAGAAGAGAGCGAAAACAACACTTTAAGATCCATCAGAGTACACAGAGGATTTGTTGATGAAGTACGTAATCCAGAACAACACTAGGGTTCCAACAGAGTAAGTAGGAGATTCGTGGTTGGAGGATGTGATATAGAACAATATTAAAGAGCAAACAGAGTGAGAAGGAGATTCGTGGTTGGAAGAGGTCATCCATTACAACTTTTGGCAATTCAATAGAGTACGTAGAAAATTCATGGATGGTGGTGAAAGTGATTTAGAATAGTACTAAAGTTTCAAAAGAGTAAGTAGGAGATTCGTGGATGGAGGAGGTGATCCAGAACAATAATTGAGCTCCAACAGAGTGAGTAGGAGAATCTAAGTTGCTGGAGGTGATTCAAAACAACAATAAAGATCCAACGGAGTGAGAAAGATATTCGTGATTGAGGAAGGTGATCCTGAACAAGAATTGAGCTCCAACGAGGTGAGAAGGAGATTCGTGGACGGTGGAAGTGATCCTAAACGGCATAAGAGTACAGAGAGGATTTGTTGATGAAGGAGAGTTGTGGAAGGGAGAAGAGAGCGAAAACAACACTTTGAGGTCCATCAGAGTACAGAGAGGATTTGTTGATGAAGTAGGTAATCCAGAACAACATTAGAGTTCCAACAGAGTAAGTAGGAGATTCGTGGTTGGAGAAGGTGATCTAGAACAACATTAGAGATCCAACAGAGTGAGAAGGAGATTCGTGGTTGGAAGAGGTGATGCAATACAACATTGGCAATTCAACATAGTATGTAGAAGATTCATGGATGGTGAAAGTGATTTAGAATAGCACTAAAGTTCCAAAAGAGTAAGTAGGAGATTCGTGGATGGAAGAGGTGATCCACAACAACAATTGAGCTCCAACAGATTGAGAAGGAGAATCCAAGTTGCAGGAGGTGATTCAAAACAACAATAGAGATCCAACAAAGTAAGTAAGATATCAGTGGATGGATGAGGTGATCCAATACAACAATAGAGCTTCAACGAAGTGAGAAGGAGATTCGAAGTTGGAAGAGGTGATCCACAACAACACTAGAGCTTCAACAAAGTGATAAGGAGATTCATGAATGGAGAAGAAGAAGAGCACGAATATCCATATAGATCTAATGGTATAACACTAGAGATTTGTTGATGAAGGAAGTAATCCAGAACAACACTAGAGATTCAACAGTGTAAGTAAGAGGAATGTGGATGGAGAAGGTGATCCAGAACAATAATAATTTTTTAACAGAATGAGAAAGATATTCGTGGTTGGAGGGGTGATACAACACAACACCAGATATCAAACGCAGTGAGAAGGAGATTCGTGGATGGTGGAAGTGATTCTGAACAGCACAAGATTTCCAACAAAGTAAGTAGGATATCCGTGGATGGAAGAGTTGATCCAGAACAACAACATAGCTTCAACGAAGTGAGAAGGAGATTTGAGGTTAGAGGAAGTTAGAGGAGGTGATCCACAACAACACTAGAGATTCAATAGAGTGAGAAGGAGATTCATGGATGGAAGAGGTACATAACAACACTTGTGAAAGGAGAAGGAGAGAACGAACATCTATAGAGATCCAACATAGTTAGAAGAACAAAAAGATCAACAATGGAGATCCAATAGCGTAAGAAGGAGAATCCTAGAATGAGAAGGAGAAAAAGTTCAACTGTCGAGATCCAACGGAGTAAGAAGGAGAGTCATGGAAGGAGGAGATAGCGAACACAACACTAGAGATCCAACAGAGTTCAGAGAAGATTCATTGATGAAGGAAGTAATCCAAAACAACACTAGAGTTCCAACAGAGTAAGTAGAGTTTCGTGGTTAGTGGAGGAGATCCCGAACAACAATAGAGCTCTAACAAAGTTAGAAGAAGATTTGTGATTGGAGGATGTGATCCAAAATAACACTAGAGATCAAACGGAGTGAGATAGAGATTCTTCGATGGAGGACGTTATCCAGAACAACAACAGAGCTCCAACGGAGTGAGAAGTGGATTCACTGATGGAAGAGGTGATCAAAAGGAACACTAGCGATCCACTATTGTACAAAGAAGATTTGTTGATGGAGGAAGTGATCTCGAACAACACTAGAGATCCAACAAAGTAAGTAGGATATCAGTAGATGGAGGATTTGATGCAAAACAACAATAGAGTTTCAACGGAGTGATAAGGAGATTCATAGTTGGAGAAGGTGATCCACAATAACATTGGAGATTCAACAGAGTGAGAAGGAGATTCATGAATGGTAAAGGTTATCCATCACAACACTTGAGATCCTATAGTATAAGAAGGAGATTTATGAATGGTAGAAGTTATTTCATGGATGGAAGAGGTGATCCAGAACAACAATATTTCTTCAACGGAGCGAGAATGAGTTTCGTGGATGGAGGAGATGATCCAAAGGAACTCTAGAGATCCAACATTGTGAGAAGGAGATTCATGGATGGGGTGTGATGATCCAGAACAACAATTGAGCTCCAACCGAGTGAGAATGAGATTCATGGATGGTGGAAGGGATCCTGAACAACACAAGACTTCCAACAAAGTAAGTGGGATATTTATGGATGGAGGAGTTAATCGAGAACAATAATACAGCTTCAACGACGTGAGAAATAGATTTAAGGTTGGAGGAGGTGATCCACAACAACACTAGAGATTGAACAGAGTGAGAAGGAGATTCATGGATGGATAATGTTATCCATAGTATAAGAGGTTATCTATGGAAGAGGTGATCCACAACAACACTTGAAATCCAATGGTATAAAAATCCATAGAGATCCAACACAGTTAGAAGAAGAGAAAGATCAACAATGGAGATCTAACAGAGTAAGAAGCAGAATCGTAGAAGTTGGAGAGCAATTTCAACTGTTGAGATTGAACGAAGTAAGAAGGAGAGTTGTGGAAGGAGGAAGATAGCATAAACAACACTAGAGATCCAACAGGGAACAAAGAAGATTCGATGATGAAAGAAGTAATCCAGAACAACAATAAAGTTCCAACAAAGTAAGTAGGAGATTCGTGGATGGAGGATGTGATCTAGAACAACAATAGATTTCCAACATAGTGAGAAGATTTTTGTGGTTGGAGGAGGTGATACAAAACAACACTGGAGATCCAACAGAGTGAGATGGAGAATCTTGGATGGAGGACGTTATCCATAACAACAACAGAGCTGCAACAGAGTGAGAAGTAGATTCACTGATGGAAGAGGTGATCAAAAGGAGCACTAGCGATCCACCATTGTACAAAGTATATTTGTTGATGGAGGAAGTGATCACAACACTAGAGATCCAACAAAGTAAGTAGGATATCAGTGGACGGAGGAGGTGATGCAAAACAACAATAGAGCTTCATCTGAGTGATAAGGACATTTGTGGTTGGAGAAGGTGATCCAGAACAACACTGAAGATTCAACTGAGTGAGAAGGAGATTCATGAATGTTATCCATAACAACACTTGAGATCCAATAGTATAAGAAAGAGAGTTCTGGAAGGAGCAAGAGAGCACCAACATCCATAGAGATCCAACACTGTTAAAAGAAGAGAAAGAACAACAATGAAGATCCAACAGAGTAAGAAAGAGAATCGTGAAAGGAGGAGAGCAAGTACAACTGTCGAGATCCAACAGAGTACAGAGAAGATCGATGATTAACAAAGTAATCCAGAACCACATTAGAGTTCCGACAGAGTAAGTAGGAGTTTCGTGGATGGAAGAGGTGATCTAGAACGTAGTGAGAAGATATTCGTTATTAGAGGAGGTGATACAAAACAACACTAGAGATCAAACGGAGAGAAAAGGAGATTCGTGGATTGAGGAGTTTATCCATAACAACAACAGAGGTCCCACGTAGTGAGAAATAGATTCGTGGATGGAAGAGGTGATCAAAACAAACACTAGCAATCAACCATAGTACAAAGAAGATTTGTTGTTGGAGCAAGGGATCTCAAACAACACTAGAGATCCAACAGAGTACGGAGAAGATTCGTTGATGAAGGAAGTAATCCAGAAAAACACTAGTGTTCCAACACATAAAGTAGGAGACTCATGGATGGAGAAGTTTATCCAGAACAACAATATATCTTCAACGAAGCGAAAAGGAGTTTCGTGGTTGGAGGAGATGATCCAAAAGAACACTAGAGATCCAACATTGTGAGAAGGAGATTCATAGATAGGGGGTGGTGATCCAGAACAACAATAGATCTCCAACCGAGTGAGAAGGAGATTCATGAATGGTGGAAGTGATCCTGAATAGCACAAGAGTTCTAACAAAGTATGTAGGATATTCGTGGATGGATGAGGTTATCCAGAACAACAACAAAGCTCCAACATAGTGAGAAGTTGATTCGGAATAGAAGAGGTGATCAAAAGGAACACTAGCGATCCAACAATGTGAGAAGGAGATTCATGGATAAGGTGATCAAGAACAACAAGAGAGCACCACCGGAGGAAAAAAAAGATTCATGGATGAAAGAGGTGATTTAAAACAACACTAGCAAGCCAATAGAGTACGAAGAAGATTCATGGATGGTGGAAATGATCCAGAACAATTCTAGAGTTCGAAGAAGATTCGTGGATGGAGGAGGATATCCAGAACAACAATAGAGCTCAAACGGAGTGAGAAAGATATTTGTCATTGCAGGAGGTGATCCAAAACAAGACTAGAGATCCAACAAAGTGAGAAGAAGATGTTTGGATGGAGGACGTTATCCAGAACAACACCAGAGCTCCAACGGAGTGAGAAGTGGATTCGCGGATGGATAAGGTGATCAAAAGGAACACTAGCGATCCAACATAGTACAAAGAAGATTTGTTGATGGAGGAAGTGATCCAGAACAACACTAGTTCCAACAGAGAAGGTAGGAGATACGTGGATGGAGGAGAAGATCCAGAACAACAATAGATCTTTAACGGAGCGAGGAGTTTTGTGGTTGGAGGAGATGATCCAAAAGAACACTAAAGATCCAACGGAGTGAGATGGAGATTCTTTGATGGAGGACGTTATCCAGAACAACAACAGAGCTCCAACAAAGTGAGAAGTGGATTGGCGGATGGAAGAGGTGATCAAACTAGCGATCCAACATAGTACAAAGAAGATTTGTCGATGGAGGAAGTGATCCCAAACAACACTACAGATCCAACAAAGTAAGTAGGATATCTATGGATGGAGGAGGTGATGCAAAACAACAATAGAGCTTCAACGGAGTGATAAGGAGATTCGTGGTTGGAGGAGTGATCCACAACAACACTGGAGATTCAACAGAGTGAGAAGGAGATTCATGAATGGTAGAGGTTATCCATAACAACACTTCAGATCCAATAGTATAAGAAGAAGAGTTTTGGAAGGAGAAAGAGAGCACCAACATCCATAGAGATCCAACACAGAGTAAGAAGGATAATCGTAGAAGGAGGAAGAGAGTGAAAACAACACTAGAGATCCAACAGAGTACAAAGAAGATTCGTTGATGAAGGAAGTAATCCATAACAACACGAGAGTTCCAACAGAGTAAGTAGGATATTTGTGGATGAAAAATGTGATCCAGAATAATAATAGATCTTCAACAAAGTGAGAACAATTTTAGTGGTTGGAGGAGGTGATCCAAAAAAACAATTGAGATCCATCGTGATGAGAAGGAGATTCACGGATGGAGAAGGTGATCCAAAACAATAATAGAGCTCCAATGGAGTAAGAAGGAGATTCGTTGATGAAGGAGGTGATCCAAAACAACACTAGCAATCCCACAGAGTACGAAGAAGATTCTTGTATGGTGGAAATGATCCAGAACAAATTAGAGTTCAAACATAGTAAGTAGGAGATTCGTTGATGGAGGAGGAGATCGAGAACAACAATAGAGCTCCAACGGAGTGAGAAGGAGATTTCTATTGGAGGAGGTGATCCAAAATAACAATAGAGATTCTATGGAGTGAGAAGGAGATTCCTCGATGGAGAACGTTATCCAGAACAACAACAGATCTCCAACGAACCTAGAAGTGGATTCGCGGATGGAAGGGGTGATCAAAAGGAACACTAGCAATCCAACATATTACAAAGAATATTTGTTGATGAAGGAAGTTATCCAGAACAACATTAGAGATCGAATAGAGTGCAGAAAATATTCGTTAATGAAGGATATTCATAACAACACTAGAGATCCAACAGAGAAAGTAGGATTCGTGGATGGAGGAGGTGATCCAAAACAACAATAGATCTGCAACAGAGCGAGAAGCAGTTTCCTGGTTGGATGAGATGATCCAAAACAACACAAGAGATCAAATAGTGTGAGAAGAATATTCATGGATGGGGTGGTGATATAGAACAACGATAGAGCTCCAACAAAGTGAGAAGGAGCTTCGTGGATGAAGGAGGTGATCCAAAACAACACTAGCGATCCAACAGAGTACAAAGTAGATTCATGGATGGTGGAAGTGATCCAGAACAACCCAAGAGTTCCAATAGATTTAGAAAACAATAGAGCTTCAACAGAGTGAGAAGAAAATTTGTGGTTGGAGTAGATGATCCACAACAACACTGGAGATTCAACAGAGTGAGAAGGAGATTCATGAATGGTAGAGGTTATCCAGAACAACACTTGAGATCTAATAGTATAAGAAGAAGAGTTCTGGAAGGAGAAAGAGAGCACTAACATCCATAGAGATCCAACACAGTTAGAAGAAGAGAAAGAACAACAAAGGAAATCCAACAGAGTAAGAAGGATAATCGTAGAAGGAGGAAGAGAGCGAAAACAACACTTGAGATTCGTTGATGAAGGAAGTAATCCATAACAACACGAGAGTTCCAACAGAGTAAGTAGGATATTTGTGGATGAAGGAGGTGATCCAGAAAAATAATAGATCTTCAACGGAGTGAGAACAATTTTAGTGGTTGGAGGAGGTGATTCAAAAGAACACTAGAGATCCAACATGATGACAAGGAGATTCATGGATGGAGAAGGTGATCCAGAACAACAATAGAGATCCAACGGAGTAAGAAGTAGATTCGTGGATGAGGTGATCGAAAACAACATTAGCAATCGAACGGTGTGCGAAGAAGATTCGTGTATGGTGGTTCATGGATGGAGGTGAGAACAATAATAGATCTTCAACGGAGTGAGAACAATTTTAGTGGTTGGAGGAGGTGATACAAAAAAACACCAGATATCCAACAGGATGAGAAGGAGATTCATGGATGGAGGTGATCCAGAACAACACTAGAGTTCCAACAAAGAATGTAGGAGATTCGTTGATGGAGTAGGAGATACAGAACAACAATAGAGCTCCCACAGAGTGTGAAGGAGATTTGTATTGGAGGAGGTGATCCAAAACAATAGTAGAGATTCTACTGAGTGAGAAGGAATGAAGGATGTTATCTAGAACAACAACAGACCTCCAACGGAGTTAGAAGTGGATTCACAGATGGAATAGGTGATCAAAAGGAACACTAGTGATCCAACATAGTATAAAGAAGATTTGTTGATAACTAGAGATCCAACAGAGTATGAAAAAGATGTTGCTTGAGAAAGTTATCCTGAACAACACTAGAGATCCAACAGAGTACGGAAAAGATTCATTGATGAAGGAAGTAATCCAAAACAACACTAGAGAGATCCAATAGAGAAAATAGGAGATTTCTAGATGGAAGAGGTGATCTAGAACAACAATAGATCTGCAACGGAGCCAGATGGAGTTTCCTGGTTGGAGGAGATGATACAAAACAACACAAAGGGATGAAACAATATGAGCAGAAGATTCATGGATTCGCGGATGGAAGAGGTGATCAGAAGGAGCACTAGCGATCCACCATTATACAAAGAATATTTGTTGATGGACGAAGTGATCCCGAACTACACTAGAGATCCAACAAAGTAAGTAGGACATCTATGGTTGGAGGAGGTGATGCAAAACAACAATAGAGCTTCAACGGAGTGATCAGGAGATTCGTGGTTGGAGGAGGTGATCCACAACAACACTGGAGGTTCAACAGAGTGAGAAGGAGATTCATGAATTGTAGAGGTTATCTATAACCACACATGAGATCCAACAGTATAAGAAGGAGAGTTCTGGAAGGAGA
Organism: Carex parvula; assembly: GCA_025461045.1. Classification (NCBI taxonomy): domain Eukaryota; kingdom Viridiplantae; phylum Streptophyta; class Magnoliopsida; order Poales; family Cyperaceae; genus Carex; species Carex parvula. The sequence goes on from JAJGRW010000748.1 coordinate 556,543, forward strand.
AAGAGAGCACCAATATCCATAGAGATCCAACACAGTTAGAAGAAGAGAAAGAACAATAAATGAGATCCAACAGAGTAAGAAGGATAATCGTAGAAGGAGAAAGAGAGCGAAAAAAACACTAAAGATCCAACATAGTACAAAGAAGATTCATTGATGAAGAAAGTAATCCATAACAACATGAGAGTTCCAACAGAGTAAGTAGGATATTCCTGGATGAAAGAGGTGATCCAAAACAATAATAGATCTCAACGGAGTGAGAACAATTTTAGTGGTTGGAGGAGGTGATCCAAAAAAAATATCAGAGATCCAACAGGATGAGAAGGAGATTCATGGTTGAGAAGGTGATCCAGAACAACAATAAAACTTCAACGGCGTAAGAAGGAGATTCGTGGATAGAGGAGGTGATCCAGAACAACACTAGCAATCCAACGGAGTACGAAAAAGATTCGTGTATGGTGGAAATGATCCAGAACAACTCTAGAGTTCGAACATAATATGTAGGAGATTCAGAACAACAATAGATCTCCAAAAGTAACACTAAACGATCCAACATAGAATAAAAGTTTTGTTGATGGTGCAAGTTATCCCGAACAACACTAGAGATCCAACAAAGTACGAAAAATATTTGTTGATGGAGGAAGTTAACACTAGAGATCCAACAGAGTACGGAAAAGATTAGTTGATGAAGGAAGTAATCCAGAACAATACTAGAGATCCAATAGAGAAAATAGGAGATTCGTGGATGGAGGAGATGATCCAGAACAACACTAGATCTGCAACGGAGCCAGAAGGAGTTTCCTGGTTGGAGGAGATGATGCAAAACAACACAAGAGATCAAACAGAGAAAATTGGAGATTCATGGATGGGGTGCTGATCCAGAACAACAATAAAGTATCAACGAAGTGAGAAGGAGCTTCGTGGATGGAGAAGGTGATCCAAAACAATACTAGCAATCCAACAGAGTATGAAGAAGATTCGTGTATGGTGGAAATGATCCAGAACAACTCTACAGTTCTAACAGAGTAAGTACGAGATTCTTGGATGGAGGAGGATATCCAGAACAACAACAGAGCTCCAATGGAGTGAGAATTTTATTGCAGGAGGTGATCCAAAACAACACTAGAGATCCTACTGAGTGAGAAGAAGATTTTTGGATGGAGGACGTTATCCATAACCACAACAGAGCTCCAACGGAGTGAGAAGTGGATTTGCGATGGATAAGGTGATCAATAGAAACACTAGCGATCCAACATAGTACGAAGAAGATTTGTTGATGGAGGAAGTGATCCAGAACAACACTAGAGTTCCAATAGAGAAAGTAGGAGATTCGTGGATGGAAGAGGTGATCCAGAACAACAATAGATCTTCAACGGAGCGAGAAGGAGTTTCGTGGTTGGAGGAGATGATCCAAAAGAACACTAGAGATCCAACGGAGTGAGAAGTGGATTCGCGGATGGAAGAGATGATCAAAAGGAGCACTAGCGATCCACCATAGTACAAAGAAGATTTGTTGATGGAGGAAGTGATCCAGAACAACACTAGAGATCTAACAACGTAAGTAGGATATCTATGGATGGAGGAGGTGATGCAAAACAACAATAGAGCTTCAACGAAGTGATAAGGAGGTTTGTGGTTGGAGGAGGTGATCCACAACAACACTGGAGGTTCAACAGAGTGAGAAGGAGATTCATGAATGGTAGAGGTTATCCATAACAACACTTGAGATCCAATAGTATAAGAAGGAGAGTTCTGGAAGGAGAAAGAGAGCACCAACATCTATAGAGATCCAACACAGTTAGAAGAAGAGAAATAACAACAAAGGTGATCCAACAGAGTAAGAAGGATAATCGTAGAAGGAGGATGAATGCCTTTTGCACTGCTTGTGCTTATTGTTTGAGAGAATTCAACCCTCCCTCAAAGGCATGGATGAATGCCTCCATGTCTTCCTTGAGCCCCACTGTTATTTGCACACTGTCTTTCTCCTTCCTGGCTGACATCACCACTTCACCATCACCACTCAGCGACACAAGCGCCTCTAATCTCGGTATACCCCACCTAAAATCGGCTCGGTACACCTGCAGTCTATTTGATCCTATGAAAGCAACCCCTCAATCCACTCAATGATGCTAAATTTAATGCAAGCTTCTCCTGGCCATTACATCCCATTACTCAGTCTTTCATCGAGAGTATGGTCTGTGCAATAGTAGTACATGTCTGTCCAAACACATTGTCAGGCATAAGTGCACTGCTGGTTGAATGCACAATGCAAGGCAACAAACAGTTGCCTGTGTAGGGCTCATGGGAGAAGGAAGAAGGGTTTGACAATCCATAAGGCAGATTAGGAATGTGGGTTTGTCTTTTTTGCTAGTGATGCCTCTCGCACGGGCAATTGAGATCCAGGTATGTGCCGCGAGGACTAGAAAAGTTGTGGGAAGGGACAAATTATCGGCTTTGGTTTCTTGAATTGCTCGTTGCTTGAGAAGTTGGATGGTTGTCTGATCCAGTGTAAATACCCTCCGAGTGAGTTTCTTGAGATCGGATATACTGGCGACTGGATTAATCTGCAATGCTCACAGGAACAAATAATGGAAGTTTAATTTGCAGATATGATCTTAATTAATTATTGCTACGAATGCAAGCATGCACTCTGTATAAGTGTATATGCATGTAAATGTCAATAAAACTCAATCTTCCCAAGCTTTTGTGGTGAACAAAATGTCCATTGAACAGTACATTTACTTGCCCTTGGTCGGTTGGGAGCAAAGGCAATGAGTCTCTCTTTCTTAGTCTCCTCTTTACACGGGTACACGATAACTGCTCGGTCATGTATGGGAGCCACGCCTGATGGCACTATGCCATCACGGGACATCTTCGCCCAAAAATCTATAAATTGCCATAAGCCCCAAGCATCCATGGCTGTATGATGAGTAGAGATGCCAACTGCAACCCCGCCGCCAAAGAACTTAGTGTATTGGACAGTGAGAATTGGCATCGGCATTTCTTCTTGAGATGTGTTGGGCGCTAGCTGGAAGAAGGATTCCACATCATGTGTGGGGTCACCAGCAAGGCGGCAGATGTCAAGGTCTGATTCTGCCTTGATGACAGTGACACCTGAATCATATGAGCAGACGATGGCTACGTCGTTAGAGATAGGCAAATACGTGAGATCACTGGCAAGGAGGTGGAAGTAGGGTAGGGTAAGGGCAAGGGAAGACTTGAAAGAATTGAAAATAAGAGGAGGAGACGGTGGTGCTCGGGTAGAGAAGTAGAGTTTTCATGGGTTGAAACGGCACCCACCGACATCGAAGAACGAGAGTTCTATAATTGAGCCGGTGGGTCGATAATCAGTACCGGCAGGGAGTTGAACTTTTGAGGTGGTGATAATCTTCACTGGAGAGTGTCAAATTGCTCACAAGCCAGGTTTTAGCTTCAGGACTCCTTTTATAACAAAATTCTCAGCCAAATTGGGGTCGCTGTAATATATGAGAATAAAGAATTATGTACATGTGACATGATCCTGTGCTGCTAGTCTTGTACAATGAACTATTTTAGGACGTCATATTTTAAGAAGTATTTTCTTGCATGTATTTTTTCCTGACTTATCATATATAATGATTTGATTATATGAGAACTATTTGATTACTACTCTACTTTAAGATGTTCATATATATTTTGAAATTCTCCCATCATTTTTGAGATTTTATTTTTTGAGATTTTAGTAAGTAAGCAATACATTTGTGTTTCAAAATGTTTTCTTGTTAAATAAATTGACATATCACATGAAATAAGTCAACTAATTTCATGTAGAAATTGTGAAAGTTTAAAATAATAATTTATATATCAATTAATTTATAGAAAAATATAAACAATAATTTCACAATAATTTCACAATAATTTAATTATCAACTGTAACTAAGCAACATTGAGAAAAGACCAAAAAGTACATCAAGCAATATTTCTTTGAAACTCATTTTAAATTTATAAACTATAAAGTACTCATTTGACCATTTATTTAAAAATAAAAATACATAGGCTATGTTAGAAAAAAATATTTGTTTTCTAACTATGAAATTCCGAGAATAAATGTTTTATTTCTCTAATTGTGACACATACATGGTGGCAATAAAATAAATCATTTGCTCTCAAAATCGGCAATTAGAAGACAACATATTTTTCATAAACAAGGTACATATTGTTTAATTTTTATAAAGTGTAAAATGGGTGTTTTCTAATTTACAATAAGTTGTAATAGAAAAGTTAATAAATTCAGTAATTTTTTAGTTTTTGATATTTTAGAATGGTAAATATAATATTAGAAATTTTAGAAAAGTAAATATTAAGTTCTAGCAAAAAAAAAAAAAAAAAGACGTAAGAAACATAAAAGAGCAAATAAATTTTGGAATTTGCCGGCATTCATACCTGTAGAAAGTAATGCACCATATGAAAGAATTAAGAACTGAAATGCTGAATTATCTTCTATTTGCGCTTTGGAGAAACATTAAAGATATTAGAAATGCTGAATTGAGCAGCTTGTAATTTAATGGGTCGACAAATCATGTCAATTATCTAGGCTTTAATGGGCTGACTAATCTTGGGCCGACAAAAACGGATAAGGCTCTGCTGCTTTTCTTAGAGAAAAGCAGCATTCTGTTTTTCCGATCTCAACCATTCAAAATTTTTCATTCACGTATCTCGATAAAAGAACTTTTTCATGCACATATCTCAACGATTTTGAATGGTTGAGATAGGAAAAGCAGGATCCTGCTTTTCGCTCAGAAAAGCAGCGGAGTCCGTTCCGACAAAAACAATATGGGCCGATAAATCATCAACAATCAGAGTCTGGATTTGTCTAATCTCCAACAATGAAAAGTCTCCAAATCATGATGCTTATTCCCTTGATCATTGCAACTATATATTTCCATCAGCGAATTAGAAAATAATAAAATCACGTCAGAAAGTGGTGCAAAGTTAGATATTATATATATGTGAGTATGTTTCATTTCCAAAGATGGTTAACAACCAAATAAATGAAATGCAATCAAATACCCACTAATATATATAATGCAGATTCTAATGGTGTCTTCTGACGCATGATATACAACTAATTAAACAATTCAGAATAAATAATGCAAATATATAAGGCTTTTTTGTGCTGTTTCTCTTTGCTAATGCTAACACCTAACCTTACTTAATTAACTGATGCCTTTTATTTGTACAGGTTCTTCACTACACGTTGACCAACTTAATTAACTAATAAATTAGGAAGCTGATATGAGTACCCGCAGTTGTACCGGCATTATACCCGCACATAAACTATCATAACTGTTTTTGGGAACCGCACCTAAACTGTCATAACTGTTTTTGGGGACCTAAACTGTCAAAACTGTAATTTTATTTTACAAGTATTAATAGTAACATTGTGAAGTATTTATACCTATACAAGACAAGTATTTATATCTATACAATGAACTACATATATGATATATGAATTGGGGACCATTACTTTTCCAAAACTGGAGACCATTACTTTTCGGGGGCAGTAACTGTCAGACTGCATTGGGGACCACAACCAAAACGTCACGTGGATCACAACACCAGTACTACATTCATTGATTAAATTAATTCACATACAAAATGGAAAGTATTTATACCTAAATTATCAAGTATTCATATATAATTCATCAAGTATTCATACCTAAGATATCAAGTATTTAAAAAAAAACTGGACACAATACCTACTCATATTTTACACGTTTTTCAAGGTGGTTTTTTTTTTCTCCGTTCAATCTAACCAATTTTTGGGACGATCTATGAGGAATTTTGCAAATCTAAAACCACGAACGTGTTCTATTTTTTTTCCTCTTTCAAATGAGATCCATGATGACATACTTTTACACGTTTTTCAAAGTATCAAATATTCAAATATGAAAAGTATTCATACAAAATAGAAAGTATTCATACCTAATATATCAAATATTCATATATAATTCATTAAGTATTTATACTTAAGATATCAAGTATCTAAAGAAAAAAAATGGACTCATCTTTTACACGTTTTTCAAGTATTCACATACAAAATGGAAAGTATTTATACCTAAATTATCAAGTATTCATATATAATTCATCAAGTATTCATACCTAAGATATCAAGTATTTAAAAAAAAATTGGACACAATACCTACTCATCTTTTACACGTTTTTCAAGGTGGTTTTTTTTTTTCTCCGTTCAATCTAACCAATTTTTGGGACGATCTATGAGAAATTTTGCAAATCTAAAACCACGAACGTGTTCTATTTTTTTTTCTCTTTCAAATGAGATCCATGATGACATACTTTTACACGTTTTTCAAAGTATCAAATATTCAAATATGAAAAGTATTCATACAAAATAGAAAGTATTTATACCTAATATATCAAATATTCATATATAATTCATCAAGTATTTATACTTAAGATATCAAATATTTAAAGAAAAAACTGGACTCATCTTTTACACGTTTTTCAAGGTGATTTAATGATTGACAAAGTTAGTTATACCGTTATGGAAGTTAATTGGGAAATGAATCAACTGCGGGTACAATGCGGGTACTCAACTGTGGGTACCAAAATCTTTATTCAATAAATTAACAGCTTAAGTTTGATTATTGAATAAATATTTGCATTTTATCGAAAACACCAGCAATAAAATTAGCCTTTTAATATCTTTTTAAAATTACCCATATTCGAAAAACCTTTTACAAAATAAAATTTATTAATTTTATAATTTTCTCTGGTATATTATTGTTAGACGATGTGCAACGATTTGGGTTTTTTACTATTTGAGCGTCATTTCTTCTCCATCTGAATAGTAAAACTGTTAAAAAAATAACAAAGGAAATTATTTTTTTGTTAAAATCTCACAAGTCAATCATATGCTGATTCGGAAAAATAAAGAAAACAAAAGAATGAATTATTGACTTTTTTTTTTGGCGGTCAACAAAATTAAGGAAATAAGATAGCTTTTAGCATTTAATTTTATTTCTCACAAAAATTATTTTCGTCACTAAATTTGGTGTGATTTTTGTGAAGGCACTAAATTTTGTTCCATAATTTATTAACCTTTAATAATTGATGTCCTTGTAAGAAAAGATTTTTATTTATTGGAAATTCATGGATTCTTCATGCATTCTTTGTTCATGCCAAGTTTCACTTTGAATTGATTTCAATCTCGTCCACTATTAACGAGTCATGCCAATTAAGTTTCATTTTGAATTCATGCAAAAGCTCCTTGATCATAAGGATGAGCTGGAAGCAGCCAAAGCCACACTATTAAGGAGTCATTTGTTCATGTCAAGTTTCATACTGAATTCATTATGGTCTCTCTCATATCACGTAAAAATTACCTAGGCTCATGTGTAAAGTATTCATTGCAATAGTTTTATAAGTCAATCATGCCAATTGCAACTTCTGCCATTTACATATATACCGTCTAATTTTTGAGCAAAACCTACTTAGCTGAAGATCTTTATTAAAATATTAAAAGTTTCACAATGAGCATAAAAGTTTGGAGGAAATCAAATATAATTAATAACTTAAAAAATGGTAATTGATCAATTTCATTTGTACATTTTGCATTTCAAAATTTGAATGATTTTATTGTTTCACTTTCAATGCCAAGAAGTGTGATACCTGCCTCCGACCTGAGCCCTCTCCTGGTAACTTCAAATGGCATATGTATGAGATAGTTCTTCACCACAAATTTGCTGATGAGCTCATTCCTCATGCCCCCTTCTCCTCCTCACTCCGGTAGTAGTTCTTCCTCAGAGGAAGAATCTGTTGTTTCAGGATCGGGAAAATCTGGATCCATGCCTTAGATATTCTGGTGATAGATAATTCAGTTGGTATGGGTATTTTTGTTTTGGTTTAGTGTGGCTTACTTGGATGTTCTGCAAATATTTCTGTTGGTATGGGTATTTCTGTTTTTTTTGCTGTTATATAGTATACAGTATTGGTCTGTTATAGGTATTTCTATTTTTTTTACGAAATATAGGTATTTTCTGGGTGTTATGTAGTATATAAGTATTTTCTGTTTTTTAGGAAATAAGGCTCTTTGTGCTGTTGTTCTTTGCTAATGCTAACACCTAATCTTACTTAACTAACTAGTGCCTTTTATATCTTTTTAAAATTAGCATTTTCATATCTTTTTAAAATTACCTATATTCAAAAAACCTTTTACAATATCAAATTTATTAATTTTATAATTTTCTTTAGTATATTATTGTTAGACGATGTGCAACGATTTGGGAATTTTACTATATATTTGAGCGTCATTTCTTCTCCATCTGAATAGTAAAACTGTTAGAAAAATAACAAAGGAAATTATTTTTTTGTTAAAATTTCACAAGTCAATCATATGCTGATTCGGAAAAATAAAGAAAACGAAAGAATGAATTATTGACTTTTTTTTGGCCCTCAACAAAATTAAGGAAATAGCTCCGTGGTTTGGTTAGATTAAAACATTTCATTTAATTTCTCACAAAAAATATTTTCGTCACTAAATTTGGTGTGATTTTTGTGAAGGGATTAAATTTTGTTCCATAGTTTATTAACCTTTAATAATTAATGTCCTTGTAAGAAAAGATTTGTATTTTTGGAAATTCATGGATTCTTCATGCATTCTTTGTTCATGCCAAGTTTCACTTTGAATTGATTTCAATCTCGTCCACTATTAACGAGTCATGCCAAGTTTCATTTTGAATTCATGCAATAGCTCCTTGATCATATATAAGGATGAGCTGGAAGCAGCCAAAGCCGCACTATTAACGAGTCATTTGTTAATGTCAAGTTTGATACTGAATTCATTATGGCCTCTCTCATATCACGTAAAAATTACCTTTGGCTCATGTGTAAAATATTCATTAATTGCAATAGTTTTATAAGTCAATCATGCCAATTGCAACTTCTGCCATTTACATATATACCGTCTATTTTTTGAGCAAAACCTACTTAGCTGAAGATTTTTATTAAAATATTAAAAGTTTCACAATGAGCATAAAAGTTTGGAGGAAATCAAATATAATTAATTACTTCAAAAATGGTAATTGATCAATTTCTTTTGTACATTTTTCATTTCAAAATTTGAATGATTTTATTGTTTCACTTTTCACTAGGCTAATTTACTTATTTTTAGACTGTTATTAATTATGGTGACCAGCCTGTCAAAATTAAAAGGACTTTCTGACCACTAATTGTTGTGTGGTCTGACATTTTTTATACCAGCCGATTTGAAAGTGTTCTTTGCTGAGCATCTCTCAAATACCAATGTTTGTCATGTCTGTCTGCAGTTGGAGACAGTGACCGAATGGTGGTGGAGGCACTCTTGAGATATATTGTGCACTCCAATTTTCAAGCTAAACTGGTTTATCTGGTTGTTGCTCCTGAAAAGGAATCCTATTTTTCTACATTGGAATCAGGATTTTTTGAATCAGTTTTGGAGTTTCCCATGTACTGAATTGATAAAAATAGTGTTAGTAATGATAGTTTGTTAGATATATATATATATATATATATATATTGATAGTTTGATTCTAATAAATGTTATAAATAGATACTCTTACTGGTTAGTCTTATAGGTACTTGATTGGTATAGTTTATTATTATTACAATTTTTCTTAGTTGGTATATAATATAGTTTTATTGTTACCGTCTCTGTCAATTATTATGAATAATTTGTATTTTTAGCAATTTTCTATGCAATAAATAAATAAATTTTCTCTAAATAAAATCTGTTCTTTCAATTAATTTGTGATCATTTTATTTTCTGGTCTTGCATTTTTTAATGATTGAAATTTTTGTTTAACTTGCCTGCCATGTTACAACATTTCTTCATGACTGAGAACTAATTCTTGTCAGATTTAAATTACTTAGAAAAATAAAAAATTATTAGGAGCAAGATACAAATTATAATTTCAGGCAAGGATTAGACTATGACATCTAATAATGCCATTATTAAATGTCTGGACCAACAATTTCTGGTTTTGCATTTTTCCATTAATTAAAGGAACTTGACAATGTCAAACTTGAGAACAAAAATTCTTTACAACATATTAGGAACAAAAATTCTTTCTTATCTTGATTTTATTAATCCTATGAAATAATTTGGCTCCATGAAATTTCAGTAAATTATATATCTTGGCAAGGGACACTGCGATTGAAAGAAAGCGTTTATAAATTAATTGCCCTCTGAAATTCCTTTTCTTTTTAATTTATTTATTTATTTTTCTATGAATATGTAAATTATAAAATTTTCATTGGGATGAAATCTAGATGAAGTTGAAAGATATATAGGAGCATATTGTAACTTGTATTGGGTTACTTTGATTCTCATGAAATTATGCATGTAAATAAAAAGCATGTAATTCAATAACACCCTACTTAGGAAGCATTTTGAAAAGATTAACTACAAAAGTAGAAATATAACATAGAAAACTGCATGAACCATACATGTTATATAACGTTAACTATCCGGCTTGATATTTGTTTGACAAGGCCTCATAGTATTCTCTTTGCTGAAAGAAAATAAAGCACAAAATACAAGTTATATTAGAAAACAACCATGTAGCAAAAGAATCAAGTCACCACCCCAAAATTGGAAAAGAGAATAGAAAACCTCATACCTCATCGGTGACAGATGGGGTTATTTTAGATAAAGCATGCTTAAAATGAGATGCCTTAATAGAGAATTCTTTTGAGATACTGGTTTCATTTGCCATGTCTCGTATTGCAAACCTAGCTGCTTCATCCACCTATAACCGAGAAAAACAATGAAGCAAAAAAAAAAAAAAAACTGAAAACACAGAAAGGGACAATAATGATAACATGTCATGCTGGTTTGAGGTTCTGGCCATGATATATATCTTTTCAAGTTTTCCTGGCCTCAGTAGTGTCTGATCCATCACCACTATCCTGTCATATGATGATATATAAGCTAAGAATGATTTCACCTCTATCCTGTCATATGACGATATATAAAGCTAAGAATGATTCTTAGCTAACAGGTTGGATTTTCGTGGAATTCAAAACCCTTTTTGATCTTTTATACAACAAGATTTAGGTCCTTAATTTTCACATTACACTCCATATATTGCATGCACATAAAGGTCACCTTATTAAATAAGTAAATTAACCCAAAATAGCTAAGACTTATGGTTATATCAAAACAATGTAAAAAATGAAAAAAAGAAAACAAAGGTATCCATCCATCCTACTGTCAATAGTTACCAATTTTATTCATTATATCAATTTATGTTAGCAAGAACAGGACATGAAGCAGGATCTGGGAATTATTAATTAACAAAAAAACTCCCATATGATAATTTGTTATGGCTCATACTATTTCTGCAAACTAAACTAATATCAGAGAAGATATCAACATTAGTCTTTGAGAGCAACAATAGTTGTATGTAGCAACAAATTAAACAAAAACACCTTGACGGTTATCAGCCTCGTGAAGCTCTATCAGAAGCTGATAACCAAATTAAACAAATAAATAAATTACAAAAAATAAAAAAAATAGCAAGAGAGAGGGTGAAAAAGTATTTTAGGTTTTGTATAGCATACCTGGTTCACTAGACGATCTACTACCAATCCTCCCTCGTCGCCTCTCCTTGTAGTAAGAGCATCTACCTAAAGAAATTAACAAAAGATGAAATTTGTTAGGAAATATCAAGGATAAAATAATGTACTTGCTATTATATAGAAAGAATAGCAAACTACTATGCTCAGTTTTCTACCAGTACAGTGCTGTCTTTATGGTATAACCATTACCTCATCAAAGAAGATAATGCAAGGAGAGTTTGTACGTGCACGCGCAAATAACTTTCTAACTTCCGATTCGCTTTCACCTACATATTTATTCAATAGTTCTGGCCCCTGAAACAAAGAAAAATAATAATATAGTATATTTGAAAAGAAGCACAAAATAATACATCCTTCCGGTGTTCTTCAAGAAATGATGAAAGTGAAACATATCCCAATATATGAATTGTTAGGAAGCATCAGAGTGTACTATTCGGCTTTTAAAGGGCGATAAAAGATAAGATATTTTGTGCTAGTACGTGCCATTTTGATGTGTACTTTGAGAAAGAAAGAGCTAAAGCATATCCAAAACTAATGGGAAGAATGAAAGCCCTGACTCAACTAACTCCCCCCCACCCACACACACATACACACAAAATGAAGTAAAACTAAAACCCAGTACACTGAAAATGTCTGGAAAAACAAAACCTCAATAGAAGAAACGACAAACTAATAGTACCTTTATGTGTATAAAATTGGCACCTGCCTCATTTTCAACTGCTTTAGCAATCAGGGTTTTTCCACAGCCAGGAGGGCCAAAAAGCAAAACTCCTGCTTCAAATTTTAATCTCATTTTCTTGAAAAATAAATCAAACAATGCTTGGTCAGAACAGTTCAAAGAAAACTTCAACATTCATTCTTACAAGAAGAAAGTAGTCTACCTCATAAACTTCAGGATTTTTTATTCTTCGAACAATGTATTCATCATAGAAGGAAAAATCGGCTGTTCCGGAGCGGAATCGGCCGTTCTGGAGCGGGATCAGACGGTACCGATCAGATTTCAGACTGAGTTACGCAGTTAGTGTAGATTTCGTCAATTTTGGCCGTTCCGGCCTGATTCCAGTCAAACTTCGGCTGTTCCAGACAACCTTTGTTGTTAAAAAATACAACTCATTTATATATATGAGAATTTCAATTTATACAAGTTTCTGGCAAAAAAGTCTGATTTTCTGATCCGATTCGGCCAATTCCGACCGATTTTTCCGATCCGGGTCGGGATTGGACTGTGCCGATCCCGATTCCAATTCCGATTTTTCCTTCTATGTCTAAAACATTACAATTAGCAACAAAACTTTTGTTTTTTTACATCTGTTTACTTCTATCAAAACCATGGTTTGGAAACTCGGCCGAGTCAACTCGGTATCGGTCTGGTCCGATCCGAGTTTCACCCGAGTCTCACGCCCATGCGATTTTTTCATCAAAACTCAGTTGAATAGTGTTTGACTTGGCCGAGTTATCCGATTTTTAGTCCAAGTCATTTCGAGTCAGGCCGAGTCAAGCCCGAGTCAGACTGAGTCCAGCCCGAGTAAGGCGAAGTCTTTTGGTTATTTTACGTTTTTTTACTGGCAGTTGTTAATCTACGACTTCAAATAAAAAAAAAATCAAATTATACAAACAAAATTTGAACTAGAAAAAAAACTTAACACATACCTTGTCAAGATAATCCTACACTAAATTTATGTTGCCAATGTAATCTTATTTTTCTATGCATAAATTATACCTAGCTTGTATAAAATGTGTGTTGTATTTGTAATGCTTATATTTTATAATTAGTGGATTATTTGAGTATAATCTTTTGTCTACATAGTTTTCTTACAAATTATTTTTTTAACCAATTTTTTCTTATATTTTGGCTACAAAACAAGTTTCTGCCAAAAAAATCCGAGTTCCCTATCTGATTCTTCTGATTCTGGCCTATTAATCCGATTTTGATTCCACGAACAAGTATTCGATTCCGATTCTGATTCCAAGTTTCAGAACCATGATCAAAACCCAACACAGCATACAAGATTTGGCATCTCCTCAAATCAAGTTTATTTTATTTACTCAAAAAAGTCAAGTTTATTTTGTGGTCATTTTAAAAAATTCTGTAATGTAATTACACATATCCTTTGACATCACTAGTACAAAAAACCCCTTCACCGACCCTCAACCACCGACTGTTTTAATATGTAACAGTCGGTGTAGAGACTGCTGGTAAAATCGTAAATAAGAAGAACCTCAACACCGACTGTTCTATTACAAAAAACCGTCGGTGAACCAACACCGACTGTTTTTGAAAAAAAACAGTCGGTGTTGAGCAGTGACCAACACCGACTGTTTTTTTAAAAAACAGTCAGTGTTGCTCGAACCCTGCACAGACTGTTTTTTTAAAAAAACAGTCGGTGTTAAATGGAAATTTTCGGAACCGTCGGTGATTTTCCTTCCGAAAATTTTCGTTCCCGGGTTCGGCGAAGAATTTCATTTCCCTAAATTTCAATCAGCTCCCCCTTCTAAATTTCACTTTCAATCAGCGGTTTTATCACTTTATCTCTCTCCCCCTTCTAAATCTCTCTCCGCTGCTTTGAGACGGCCGAGACCTGAGATCGCGCGGGATCGCGCGGGAGAGGTAAAACCTGAGATCGCGCGCTTTCAACGCTTGGATTCCGATTCAGCTTAAAAAGCGCCACGCTTACTCGACCTCTCTCTCTAGGGTTCCATCCTTCATCCATCCATCCATGGCGGATAGCAGCGGCGGCGGCGGCGCCTCTAAATTGAAACAATCGAGGAGTTTCGACGGGAACGATGCCTATATTAGAGCAGATAAGATCGATCTAACGACTTTGGATATACAGCTCGAGAAGCACTACACGAAAGGCTGGACGAAGGATAAAGTTGCGAGTGGAGGAGGCGCACCGCAAGGTCCGAGAGAAGATTGGGAAATCGATCCGTTAAAGCTCGAAATCTAAAAGGAGTGTCAGTTGAGAGGTCACTGGCACTTGAAGAGGATTTACATGAAAGGGTAACACCCAGGAGGTCATTGCGAAAGAAGAAGATAGAAGAAGATCCTCCAATTAGTAAACCCAGAGGAGTATCTTCTTTGGGATTTGTAGGTGGCCTATACTCACCTTGTCTCGAGAATGGTTGGCATTACAAGGTCAGTAGGATATTTGTATTTATTTTAGTACCAGTTGCAGTTATGTTCAATTTTTTCTCAAGTAAAAGCTGAAAGAACTACTGAACCAGTACAGGATGGGACTTGGTTATATGTACTGGCACATGATTAGAACCAGTACAGGATGGGACTGGTTCAATTTTTTGACTAGAAATTTTGTTATTTTTTTCGGTGTAAATTTGTTAGAACAGAAAGGAGAAAAGGCACATGATTCTACCAGACCTTCTACAAGCTTCCAAAGACCTAGGTCTGAGGTTGTGGCTATTGGGAGGAAGAGCAAGTCAAGCAACGAAGGCAAGCAATCTGTTTTTGCATTTTCATTGCTTGCAAAATTGTTTATACTTTGAAAAATTGCAATCAAACCAATTTGCAATTTTTCATACTTCTACTATCTTGTTATTTTTGTTAAACCTTTTTGGAGATTTGAAAACAGTTCATCGGGCATCTAATAATTGCAGTAAACTGATTCATACTGTTTGTCTGTATATTTAGTATCTGCAGATGACCAAGAGGCCCCATGTCAAGCAGACCTGGCGGGCCCCCGAAGGTTGCGAATATCGAGGTTCCAGCAATGCCGTTGGCCGACCTGAAAAGTATCACCAACAATTTCGGTGACAAGGCGTTGATCGGAGAGGGATCGTATGGCCGTGTGTATCGTGCAGTTTTAAGCGATGGACAAGCCGCTGCTATAAAGAAGCTCGATCCGACTGCCTCACAAGAACCCGATTCAGACTTCACAGAACAGGTCCTTTGAAAGAGCTTTGGTTGCCAGTATTTTACCAATACAGTGCCATGTTTTCAGCTCAAACAATCTTATGCATTCATATGACATAAACTTGAGTATGAACTTAATTTTGGTAAACAAAGTTGCTATTTTGAGGAAACAATTAATCAGCAATTTCATATCAGTTCATCTGAAGAATTTAACATATAGTGATGATTCCATTTGAATAATTCAAGCTTGCATACATATCCTTACAATTTTTTTCACTTATTTTGTTACTATTAATATATTTTTTTTCTTGCAGCTAGCAATGGTCTCAAAGCTTAAGCACGAATATTTCGTCCAGCTACTCAGTTACTGCTTGGAAGACAGTAATCGAATACTCATTTATCAGTTCGCTACGTTGGGCTCCTTGCACGACACATTGCACGGTACGTTTCCTTTGTGTTCATTAAAAATTACGGTACTATACTCCACAAAAAAAATTAGTTTTCATTGCATTATATTGATATAGGAAGGAAAGGGGTGCAAGGTGCTGAACCAGGTCCTGTTCTGACATGGAACCAGAGAGTAAAAATAGCATATGGTGCAGCGCGTGGTCTCGAGTATTTGCACGAGAAAGTGCAACCTCCTATTGTGCATAGAGATGTCAGATCGAGCAATGTACTTCTATTCGACGAATACGAATCCAAGATGGCGGATTTTACTTTAACGAATCAGTCACCCGACACAGCCGCTCGCCTCCATTCTACAAGAGTTTTGGGAACTTTCGGTTACCATGCACCTGAGTAAGTTTTTTTCTTAAGTAAGATAATTATGAAAAATATGAATAATGTTTGCTAAGGTTATATGAGCAAAGTTAGTTATATTCATAATAGTTTTTCATGAAAATACTAACTGTATACTGTTATGAAATTCTTGTTTTGCCAGATATGCCATGACAGGGCAATTGACACAGAAAAGTGATGTGTATAGTTTTGGTGTCATTTTGCTTGAGCTTCTTACTGGTAGAAAACCAGTGGATCATACTATGCCTAAAAGTACCGAGCAGCTTTATAAAAGTACCGAGCAGCTTTTATCAGGAAACAGGTCCACTCTCTCTCTCTCTCTCTATAAAAGTACCGAGCAGCTTTATTTATTTATTTAGTTATTTTTTTTCATAATTTGGTGTACATTTGACCCGAGGCATTCTTTTACTGCTTTGCAGCTGCTACTGCATCCAGAATCAGATGACTCAGCACAGCTTTCTCAGGTAAAATAATCTCTGAATTTTCATGAATCCTTTATGGTGAAGCTATTTTGGCACTGCAAAATTTGTGATGAAAAGGAAATAAATGTGTCTATTCTTTTTAGATTGAGACAGAGAAGCTTCTTGCACAGTTGGTTGAATCAGAGATCAATAGGCGCTTGGTTAGTTTTCTTCACACCTTTCTTTTTATATATTTTTTTTGTATACTCCTGGGTAAAAATCAAGATCATTGATCACATGTGCTTTTTTTTTTGTTTTGTGATAATTGTAGAAGGAAGGCACATACAAGGGAAAGAAGTTCAATGCGATATGCCATTTCTTTGGTTACCAGGCCAGAGGCTCTCTTCCCTCTAAGTTTGACTGTGACTACGCATATGTATGGGTTTATTTATGTACTTGTTAGTTCATTCTTTTATTTTTCATGTATGTCCCACAAAATTTTATATATTATGCTATCTGTTCGCTTACTGTAATAGTATACTGATTTTGCAAAGTGGCCCTGCTTGTATAAATTAATACCAAATACTTGAATTTAATTTGATGTATTCTATGTGCATGATTTAATTTGATGTATTCTATGTGCATGATTTAATTTGATGTATTCTATTTTGCAAAGTGGCCCTGCTTGTATAAATTAATACCAAATACTGATTTTGCAAAGTGGCCCTGCCAGTTGTCACGTCTACAGGTGCAAAAAAAAAAAAAAAAAAAAAAAAAAAAAAAAATTTCGGTGTTGGGCACCTACACCGACGGTTTTTTCAAAAAAACAGTCGGTGTTGGCACCCAACACCGACTGTTTTTTTGAAAAAACCGTCGGTGTAGAGTGCCTACACTGACTGTTATTCACCCGTCAGTAAAGATTTATCTATACCGTCGCCGCCATCACCGACGCCTCAATAACAGTCGGTAAAAGAGTTTTTTAACAGTCGGTGAAGGGGTTTTTTGTACTAGTGCATGCACTATTATTTATAATACAAAAAGAAGAAATTAAATGCTCTTTCGTTATTTCCAGATATTGTCCTGATTAGTCGACACTTTTGCTGTAGAAGTACTTGACTCAGTAAACAATCCTTCCCAGTACCATTCCAGCCAAAACTATTGCTGCAAACCATTTGGTTGTTTTAAATCTGCAAAAAAATTTAAAACACAAATTAACCTGCAGCTTAACATTGAATTTTATGGACAATTTTACTTGTTGGTTATTCAGTTACCAGCATTTATGGTAACTGTCTCAGTTCAAAGTTTTGACAGTTTTGCACTCTGTAATGAGTGGTGTTTTGTTTACTAATAAGGTGGTTAGAAATTAAAAAAATGTTCTGATTATCACGAATCTGAGATCTTAATTTGATGATATTCAATTTTCGACACTTCCAGAGTGTTGAATTAATCTGAGACCTTGGAAAAATACCAAATTGTTATGATGTATTCTAAATTAATCATTATAATTAAAATGGTCTGGTTCAACCTTTTTATGAATATAAAAAGTTTCCTCTGAAAGTGTTTGGAAGTAATATTTCTGGCCTAAACCCTAGAAATCAGGCTAAGGAACTTATCATATTTCATAAGAATATAAAAAATAGCTGGTACTCTGGTACTTACTTCATAAAACAATCTAAACCATTTGACAAATCAACTGAGAATATTTGCCATAATAGGTGTCCAAATGCAGGAATCATAGATAAGTAGAAGGGCCAACCTAACAAAAAGAAAAATAAAATCAGTTGAAATAAATTTCACAACAAAAGTTAACAAATTCAGTATGTAAATGCACCACTCGCTAAATAGATCGATTTTAAGAGCTTAAATTTAACATTTAAAGCCAATCTTATATATCTTGCAATTAAGCTCACAAATATACCCATATGAGCATTGTAGCCAGCAAACATCAAGCTTCCAATGCAAATGGTTGCAAATCCAAGGAGCCAACTCCTTGTCGAGTCTCCAAACAACAATGCTATGGATTTAACTCCGGCTTCCTCGTCTTCATTTTTATCCTATTTTTTAATGAAAAAATATAAAATTGGCTTCAAATTAATATTGAAATCTGCCAATTGACTATATGTCAGTACAGTATTGGAGCTCTGTTTTGGATGTTCTTTTTTCTGTCAAATAACTATGTAATATTCATGATAGCAAATTTACCAATATTGTTACAGACATGTGTGAAACTAATTAGTAATTAAGAAGTAATAGGTTTAACTATCATCTTCTTGGCACAAGAATCCTGGTAAAATTATCATAAATTAAGCATAAAAGTTGAAACAGTTTGTAATGTGAAATAACAGGTATGGGCTATGCCATAAGAACAAATTCAAGTTGTGGAGTGTTATATTCAAAAATCAAATTAATAATTATACCTGATGTGCATATATTGTCTCATATACCATTGTCCAGCATATACCAGCAATGTGTACTGGGAGGAAAATGCGAACATCATTCAAATTTCCTTTTACGGCTGCCCAGCCGAGTATAGCACCCCAGCTCTGGACTAGACCAAGAAAAGCTGGAGTCTGTAATATTTAACCCATCAAGTCAATAACAAAACCAGTTAATTGAAGTCATTCTATATATATTTTCATTAAGTTAGAAAAATTGAAAGAAACCAAATAATTGCACCAGCTCAAAACATACCCAGTAAGTCACTCTCTTCATAAGAGGATAAGCAAGCCACAATACTTGTTCCACTGCTGCTAGCGCAATACTATTTTACCAGTAGTAAAAAGATTTCAGTGGTCTAGAAAGGATCGATTCGATGTGCATTTAATATGACATAATAATTTTACAATAATACTTTCTTTATCATACCATAATTTGTTGAGTTGTAGCACAAGCGGTAAAAGCAACGAGATAATGAATGCCCAAAACAACCACCCTTGAACCGGTGTGATCTCACCAGATACCAGTGGTCTAGTCTTGCAACGCTCGACCTGAGATATAGATTGAGAGAGACAATTTATCAATTCAAGGCCAATAACTTATCAGAGACAGGGGGTGAGCCAGGACTGTATATAATATATGAAGGGACCAAAAAAAAAATATATATATATATAAAACATTTTTTACCAGTAAACCTAGGACTGTACTACAATATCACAAATTGTGCAGAAAAGCACTGTGTTGCTATGTTTAGTGGATGACTTCTTCCTCAGGAGTCAGGAGTCAGGAGTCAAGATAGCTAGGTTGAATTCCCAGTGACTTTTAAAAGGCAAAAAATGAACAGGAGATTGGCTGTTGGGTTTTTATTATTTTAAAAAATTAGTAAGTTGGCAATCTATACAACAATAGTGACAAATAAATACAACAATATGTTTTAGGAAAACATAGTTTTTTAAGATATATTAAACTTACCTTTCTGTCATAGTTTATATCAGCGAGGTCATTTGAAACGCAACCGGAGGCAAATATTAGGATAGACATCAAGGAATACAGTCCGAATAATTTGAAATCAGGAAGCATTCCAGGTTTTGTTGCCAGCATAATTGACCTGTCATTGGTAGTATATATGCACATCTTTATCAATAAAAAAGTGAAAACTTCTTTCAACAAAAGCAACAAAGAAGGGAACCAAAAAGAAAAGTCTTGTCTAAATAGTTTACATGTTGCAACTTTGCAAATACATAAATTGCATTAATTTTCTTCATTTATGTACTTGTAATGTTCCTTAAATCATACTTAACACCTAATTAACTAGCTCTGTTCATATGTAGGACATGCAAAATATTATCTTTCACTACTAATTTTTCATAAAATTAATGTATATAGCACAGTTTCAATTTTTATATCTACCAAAATGCAGGCCAGGAATGCAGCCGAACCGACAGCCCGTAAGTGTCTATGCGACTTAGTTTAGCATACGGCCTGAGCTTCATCAGAAAATTCTCATTCACCCATGATATGTCAGCACTGGCGTTGCAGACAAACAATTTGTCTCTAAGCAACGACGGAGACAAAGGTAGACCCGGCTTAAGCACACGAAGAAACTTTTGTTGCAAAGGCTGTGCATGTGTCCTACGAAAATTCGCTTGGTTTTCAAAGTAGGCACGGTTAAAGTTACCACGTCGTGCGTCATATGGTATGGTGACTGAGGTACGTAAGACTTGCATTTTTTGAGAGCGAGGAGATATAGAGAGAGAGGTACAGAGAAACAGAGACACAGAGAGAGGCTGTTGGTTAACATGAAATTTAACATGACAGTTGTATTTATAGATGCTGAAGAATTTTCTTTTTGATGTGACATATTCAAATTAAGCTGCGTGTAATGACACGGAAAAAGTCATAAATATTATCCTATTTTGCGTTTTTTAAGCTAGGAAATTATAAAGTTTGACTTATCTAACAGTAAATTTGACAACTAACGTACCAAGTATATATCATAATTTACTAGTTAAACTATTTATAAATCTAGAATTAATTGCAATCACTACTACAGAACTGTAGTCTTCTATCGAGTAAAGCCTGAATCTGCTAACGAATTCCTCGCCGCTAGAGACCAACACTATAACGAATTCTTGTACCAGTTCCATACCGATCGGAGAATTATACGTACCGGTATAAAACACATTACCGATCGGAGAATTATACTTCATCTAATGGTAGTAAATTATGTACTGATAGAAGGAATTAATTTCTCATATCAGTACACTATCATGTACCGATACAAGTTGATATTTTTTGTTTGAGAATTTTAGTTTTAAAATTTGCCAGCCATAATAATCATAAACAAGCATAGATACATAAAACAACATAAGCCGTCATCAGATACATTCAACAAGAAGTAAATTCTCTTTTCTTTTTTTACTTTAATAATCATTTTCTATTTCTTTTTATCTCTCTAGCCAGAATTTGAGACTTTGACTTCCACATTTTATTTTTTCAAAAAGTTAAACACCCGGTATAGCAAGCCGAATTTGACTTTGACTTCTTATTTTAGAATTTGAGACTTTGACTTTACAGGTTATTTTCACTTTGACTTCCTTTTTTTAGAATTTCAGACTTAATTTGACTTCTACATTGTATTTTTCAAAAAAGTTAAACACCCGTTATAGCCGAGATTTTTATTGATATCCAAAGTTTAATAGAAATTAATATTTATGCCCAGAATTCTGGGTTTTCACCAAAAATGCCCAAGCCGGCCATAAAATGGCAGGTTTACTCCTTTTTTTTTAGAGACACTATGAAGAGCAAAATAATGAAATCTAACACTGAAAATTTGAATTTTTTGCTTAAATTATTTGTTAGATTACTTCTTTTGATTTATAATTAGCATATTTATACTAAAATACACTAGATTATTTGAAATTATGTTGAATTACACTATATTACAATAAATTATGTTGAATTACACTAAATTACGTTAAATTACACTAAATTACAATAATTTCGCTAATTATGCTGAAATACGATAAATTACGCTAAAGTAGACTGATTTTGTGCCATCTTTCATGAATCATAAAAAATAGTAAAAAAATTTGGAAAATAGTAAAAATTGATATTCTACAAGTTCATTATGTAACTAATTTACTGAGCTACTTAGATTGAATAATAAAAATGAAAATCTTGATCGGAAACTTCAACTCAAGTTTTGAGGCTCTTCCCTTTGTTTTTTGGTAATTCTGAATTTTAAAAAATAACGTAGTGGTCATAGACACATGCGTATTTTTGCAAGCTTTCCGAGAAGTGGTCATTTGCTGAAATCGGACACTCGAGCGCCGTGTTATGGCCGTTTGAAGTTTCGTCGTTGTTTTTCGCTTTTTCAGTGAAGATATCGTCCTTATTCATATGTAATTTAGCGTAATGTAATGTAATTTAGTATAATTTAACTTAATATAGTGTAATTCAATATAATTTCAAGTAATTTAACATATTTTAGTATAAATATGCTAATTATATATCAAAAGAAGTAACCTATCAAATAATTTAAACAAAAAAATTTAAATTTTTAGTATTAGATTTCATTATCTTGCTTTTCATAGTGTCTAAAAAAAAAAAAATCTTGGCTGTAAACTGGCCATAAACCGACTTATGGGGAGAGTAAACCGGCCATAAAATGACCGGCTTGGACATTTTTGACAAAAACTCTGAATTCTTGGCATAAATATTAATTTCTATTAAACTTTGGATATTAATAAAAATCTCGGCCGTTATAGCAAGCCGAATTTGACTTTGACTTCTTTTCTTAAAATTTTCACTTTGACTTCACATGTTATTTTCACTTTGACTTCCTTTTCTTAGAATTTGACTTCTACTTTGACTTCACCCGTAATAGCAATGCCAAAAGTTTCCTACCTCCATATTCTGAATAATAATAGCGCACACACACGAACCGATTTAGTACTTTCTTCGGACAAAAAAAAATAGCAAAATAAATTTAATTAATTAATCGGATTCAAATTCCTTAACTAATTTAGTACTAGATGAAAATAATATTCTAATTAACTTATAATTTTCAATATTTCGACTTATAATTTCCAATGCTCTAACTTTTAATTCTAATTATCAATAAGAATTCAAGTATTTATTTTAATTTTAACCTGAAATTTAATCCAAATTATGAATTATAATTTTAGAGAGAAATAAAATTCCAAGAATTCAGGATCTATAGATTTCTATAAAATTTTAAAATTCAGAAGCACTGCAATTAATTTATTTCTGAAAAAATCAGTTTCACGTATTCGTTCCGGTTCATGCCACGTTAATTAAATCAGTGCCATAATATAACAGAAGAAATCTACCACACTTATTTTAGTCTTAAATTAACATAGAAAATAAGTTTATAGTAGCATTTTTATGTTTAACCTTTCATATATGCAATTACACAGTATTTACATTTTATTTATATAATAAAAAGGCTAGTTATTTTATTGGATACATTTATTTCTCTGTACTTTCCCGAGTTAAAAAATAAAGAAACTTTTGGCATTCATTCTTACTTGCTCTATATTTTTTATTCTCGAACTGTTAGGTATGATTTTTCTTCATATGCATCTCTTCATCAGTCAACATTTTTAATGCAATTGTAAATGAATGTGCTTACATTGATTTTTTTCATGGTGAACTATTGTATGCAATCTCATACCGATCGATATGTTAGGTATTATGAACATGCAGCGAACATGAACATGACATTAAAATCTGGTTTGACCGAAAATATAATGCTCTATATTTATGGTATTATTCGAGTTTTTAATCTGAAGTGGTAGTTTCTAATTCAGTTTTAGAAATATGGGAGAGTTTCTTATTTAGAAACTATGCAGGAAAATTTATTATTAAGAAACTGTTTGTAACTTCACGCTGGCCAAATGTTTGGCACAAATTATTTTTCTTTTTTAATTTATTGCTGACGTGACTTATAAATAGAAACTCCAAAATTAATTCTAGGAATATGAGAGTTTAGAAACTTTTACAGATCTTAATTTCTAAAAATTATCAAAATTATTTTCTTTTTTAATTTATTGCTGACGTGGCTTATAAATAGAAACTCCAAAATTTATTCTAGGAATATGAGAGTTTAGAAACTTTAGAAATCTTAATTTCTAAAAAAAAATTATCAGCTACTTAGAAACTAATTTGAGTTGCTAGAATGGAGATGCTTTTAGTTAGTTAATGTGTGACATTTTATTAATGGCTAATATTGACAGTTGCAATCTAACGTACTATTTGGCTCGAAACCTCAAACAGTTCAAACTCAAAATGGCTCGGAGACACTAAATTTGACGAACTTGAAATCCATATTACTATAACTTGAGATAATCTAGAGATCCAAGAACAATCCAAAATTTTTACGTATAAACTTCATCATTAATTGTTTTAAATTGTACTCAGAAATTAATAATAAATGTTTTTTATTATGGCTTTTGAGGGACGACGTTAGAAATAAATGATGTGTTAGTACTGCCATTGAAGAAAATGAGGTAAAATTTCTCACTTGCACTTCAGTAGTGACCGAAATTTTTTAATTACCATCCTAATAATTCAAAATTAATTAGTTACTACTCCAAATTTTAAAATTCAAAAGCCACTACCTATGCATGCCTGGTTTGTATACTAATTGTAGCGCGTGCACAGACTAGTTTGACGCACAACCTATTTTTTTTTTCTTAAAGGATAAAAGATTACCTCCAATCAAAATTCATTCAAACAATTTTGGTGGGACCCACTATGATATAAAAATATTATTATACCAATCAAATTTGAATTTCATTTTGCGTACAACATTTTTTAATGCATTCAAACAATTGTGTGGGATCTATTTTTGGAGGAATTCATTCAAACAATTTTGGTGGGACCCACATTGATAATATTGTTTTATACAAATCAAATCTTAATTTGATTTTGTTGTGTAATTTTTTTAATGCATTCAAACAATTGTGTATGAACCATTATTTTTTTCGAAAACCTCCGGAAAATATAAAAATATTTTGTTACTAATCAGATTCAATTTTTAATTCATTCCAATGACTGAGAATTTTGCCAAAATTGGTGCACAAACTAGACTTATTTAAGTGGTAACTAAAAAAATTTCGGCAGCAGCTAGCCAATACCAAAAATAGAGATTCAAATATGTTTGTTTTTTTCTTCAGAAAAGCAGGTTTTTGTTTTATTTCATTCCAACTGTTTTAAAATTTTCAACAGTCCAAAATTGGAATTTCTTTTCCCTTTTTGTACATAATGCACTCATGACCACAAATTTGGACTCTTGAAAACATTTAAACGGTTGGGATGAAGAAAAACAAGTTTCTATTTGTTTGAAAGAAGAGAAGCACATTTGGTTCCCAAAAATAGATGATAGATTTGTCATTAGTATAGGAATTTTTGGATTGATTGATAATTAATATTCTTATTGTAAAGAATGAATTTACCCAAAACTGCTATTGTCACAATTGGTATTTATCATTTATGTTGCCTTAATTGGTAATGAGGAAATAAACGCTAAAAGCAGCGTTTAGCAGTTTTAGCAGTATTGTATGTTATCTCATTTGTTATTGATAAACATATGAAATTATGAAGTTATGTTCAACAAACAAAAAATTGAAGAAAAATATGTCAATGTTAGAAAAATAACATATTTTTTATAGCCACAATTGTTAATTAGAACCGAAAATCATTTAAAAAAAAATAGAAAACCTAACTTCCATTTTCCCGACCCTTCTGAGTTAGCTAATAAAGAAAAGAAAAGGAATGAACTCTGCCTTGTCATATCTATCGTTCTGATTTAGCAGATGCTGGTTTAAAACCTGGGTTCGGTTATTGTTGGGAGGCCGAAGCAAATGCAACGATGAGAAGAAATAACAATTTGACGCCTCCATCTTGGCTCCTATCTAGTGGGTTTGATTACATTTTGAAAAGTTACTTCTAAAATGAAAAAAAAGGAAAGATTATATCACAAGAGAGGTTTTTTGGTCCCTTTTGTCCAGTGGTTAGGACATCAGTCTTTCCATGTCGAAGACACGAGTTCGATTTTTTCAAATTCATTCAGAATTATAATAAAAATTCAAACAATCAATATCATGTATTCATTCCTATTCATTTTTTTTTTATATTTAATGATCTCATTTAAGTAAACATGATTTTATTTTATATTTATGTACACAAATACATATAATTTCTAGGAAAAGAAGGATAATTCTTATAAAAATAACAAGAATCATAATATGACAATAATAAATAATCAAGTTTGATAAAAAAAAATTCTCTTCTTTACCCGTTAAGCAATATAACAGAAAAAAATGTTACGTACTAGTAAAAGAAAAAGCTTATAGGTATGTCATTAAAGAATGGATTTTTACATTTGTATGAGTGTCACACCTCAGATTTTTACTATAGAGTGTGATTCTAACATCATCATTGCACGTTTTCTTGGCCCGTCAACCTACGTCGCCAACAGAAAGAAAACAAAAATAACAAAACGGAGTCAGCTACAAAGCTCAGTAATCGGTTATTTAACGACACACTTCTCTATAATTGGCTTAATATAACAACCATTCAAACAGGCCGGATTAATCCACACAAATATATATCAAATTATGCATGCATATTTAACCGGCGATAGCACATTGATTATAGCAAGCCGACTTTGACTGACTTTTTTTTTAGAATTTGAGACTTTGACTTCACATGTTATTTTCACTTTGACTTCCTTTTCTTAGAATTTGAGACTTAATTTGACTTCTACATTGTCTTTTTCACAAAAGTTAAACACCACCTTTTCTGTTTTCCTAACCATTCCACAAATTCAATTTCTCGTGGGACCCACCGAGAATAAGTCATACGGATAACACCTGTCAATGTTTTGGACAAGTTCGAGTACCAAATCCTACCTCCAAATTCTGAATAATAATAGCGCACACACGAACCGATTTAGTACTTTCTTCGGACAAAAAAAAAAAATTCTAATTAACTTATAATTTTCAATATTTCGACTTATAATTTTCAATGCTTTAACTTTTAATTCTAATTATCAATAAAATTCAAAAATTTATTCTAATTTTAACCTGAAATTAATTATAATTATGAATTATAATTTCAGAGAGACAAATAAAATTCCAAAAAATTCAGGACCTATAGATTTCTGTAAGGAATTCATTCAAACAATTTTTTAATCCATTCAAACAATTTTGGTGGGACCCACATAGATAAAAAAATATTCATTTATACAAATCAAATCTGAATTTGATTTTGTTGTGTAAATTTTTTAATGCATTCAAATAATTCTGTGTATGAAACATTATTCTTTTCGAAAACCTTCGGAAAGACTGCGAAGTCGGTGGGACCCATTATTATATAAAAATATTTTGTTACCAATCAGATTCAAGTTTTAATACATTCCAATGATCGAGAATTGGCAATAGTGGTGCGCTAGCTAGGTCTGCGCACATGCTAAAATTGGTGCACGAACCAAACTTACAGTGTGGTAACTAATTAATTTTGAATTATTTAAGTGGTAACTAAAAAAAGTTCGGCAGCAGCGAGTACCTAGCCAATACCAAAAATAGAGATTCAATTATGTTTGTTTTTTTTCTTCTGAAAAGCAGGTTTTTGTTTTATGGGTAATTATATGGTCCCCCGATCTTCCTTCCCCTAAACGTCCCCCAACATTTATCTAAGTGTTTAGAAAATTTACAGAAAATTCATATAAATTATCTGAAACCAAGAAATTCACAGAAAATATTCACAAACTCAAAAAAATTATATGAATTATCAGAATGTTTAGAAAATCATACATTATATCATAAAATTCAGAAAATTCATGTGAATAATCTGAGAGATCAGGAAAACCATATAAATTATTTTTGAACTTTAGAAAATCCATGAAATTTATTTGAATGTCTGAAATTCCTCGAAATGCCTTAAAAATCTTAAAATTCAAGTCAATAATCTAAATTGAAGAAAATTCACAAAATGTAAACTCAAGATTAAATTAAGTTAAATCAAATCAAATCGTAATTTAAACCTCACCTAGCATCGCGCTTCACGCTCAGAACCCAATTTTGTACGCCTCAATAAGTTCATGAATAACCCACAATGAATTTGGATGCCAATTCGGTAAACAACTCAGATAACTTACAACCTATAAGATATTACCTTTTTTTATTATTGTATTTGTTTCTTTAGTTATATTGAGAATTTTTTTTATAAAACTCTTTATACATAGTTTGACTTTCGTAACATATGAAAAATATTTTATGTATGCATAATAAAAGTATTATTTCTGATTCGAAAATGTTGGCTGCAAACTACAAATATAGATATCCCTGACAGCCTCTGTCAAGTTTAAAAAAAAAAAACTACAAGTACAGAAAATATGAAAAAGAATAAATGGCCTTCTAAATTACGAGCTTATAGTAAATGAATATTAATTGTATTCAAAATTGATCGATTTATAAGCACTATAAATGTTTCATAAACGTATATTGTGCAGAGCAGTCCATTTATTATTTTTTATTCTTTGTAAGTAGATGACGAATTTTTAAAATCATGATTTTCTTAGGGAGAGTTAATATATATTATTTATATATATTTGATATCAAAATTAGGGCATGACAAAAATTAGATATAAATCATGATTTTCTTACGCATATATGAACGTCAAATGATACCCAAAATTCGATTAATTGGCATATAAATATTAGTTTTGTTACTATGTCACGTTCTTCCAATTCACTTTTAGATTTGTGTGCATGAATATTAAAGCTGTCACACACACATATTAAAGCATCCCACATAGATATTAAGACAGATTAGATGGACATTGACCCAAATTCGTCCCGTAATTAAACCTTTATCTATCGATGTCATCACTATTGTTATACTTTTTTTTTGCATCCATTGGATCTTTTTGATTTAATTTTTTTTAGGTAATTGTACAATTACTAACGTATCAATTTTATTTTTCATGACCTTTTGTATTTGTATTGGTATTTCTTTTATTTGGTCATTTGATATTGGTATTGGTATTGGTTTTCTAATTGTACATGCTCTTATACAATTATTTGAGGTATTACCAACACAACTTAGTCTTGTACAGTTATTGGTATTGGGTCAGCCACACCTTTTTTTGGGGTTATTACTGGTATATGTTTGTTATTGATCAGCCACCCCTCAAAAAGGTTATTATTGACATATCTTGGTTATTGATCAGCCACCCCTTTCGGGGTTATTACTGATTATTTTGGTTATTGGGTCATCCACCCCGTTTATGGTGTTTTTACTGACATATTTTGGTTATTGATCAACCACCCATTTCGGAGTTATTACTGATTATTTTGGTTATTGGGTCAGCCACCCCGTTTTTGGAGTTTTTACTGACATGTTTCGGTTATTGATTAGCGACCCCACTTTTGGAGTTGTTACTGACAATTGGTATAGAGCCAGCCACCCCTCTTTTTTTTTTTTTTGCTCTTGGTATCGTTATAGTGACCTTTTCGGCACTGGGTATTGTTATAGATTTTAAAATAATTTGTACAATAATTTTGTTTCAAAATTCATGCATTAAATTTTACAAATCCATGTGTAGTTTTTATTTGTTTTGCAATTTTACAAACCATTATAATTAATACAATTGTTATAGGAAAATTAGAAGATTTTAAATATTTTATTGAAAGGATGTCCAAAAAACTTGTGCCATATTTCTCTCATAATTTTTGTTATAGAAAAATAATATTTTTTTTTTCAAACAACAAAACTTTATGTATTAATTTATGCATTAAATTTGAGGGGAGTGTTAATTTTTAATTTTGATTTATAAAAATAAATAATTAGAACGTGGATATAATAATGTGGGAATATTAAGAACTTGGATATAATAAGAAATTTCTCTAGCGAGAACAAATTTATTGCTATTATAATAATTACTTACACAAAGAGCATCCTCTGTTTCAGTTCTTTTCACAACCTTATACAGCTGAGTTTACTTAATTAGCTGAAACATTATAGTGGTAATGTAATGCAAATACAATCATTCAAATATTTGTTTTGAAGAAGGCTTCTTTTTGTGATATTCTCCAAGAGCCCAAATCGGGAAGATGTTACGATACATCACATAATGGAGTAATCCACTTCTACTAAAGCTCCCGGTCAATTCCTAAAATTCATTTCAGGTTGTGTTAGTTTTGAATGCCCAACTGTTCAGTAGAAAAGTGTCTATCAATTCAACACATTACTGAGCTATTTTCGACTCGACACAGTACCTGTTGTGGGAAATCTCCATTGTCTAACTGCATGTCAATTAGGTTTCTAGCCGCGCGATCCACAGGAGCTGGATCCCTTTCATTCTGGAGATTAAGTAGGCAAGTACAATGTTTAATGTTAATTTAAGTTGCACTATTAGTCATTCAAGATAATTGATATCAGCCTACAAATTTATTTGCTATTTTGTGTTTCCATTAATATTAATTTGTTTCAATAAAACAAGTGATCCATGGATATCTGTTCTTGTACACTTGAAAATTTCCCTCCAAAAGATAATTATAAATCAAATACAGTTACCTGGCCTGCCTTAAGAAGTGCAAGCATTGACCATGCTGTTTGCACCACATTCGATTTATTTCCTGGTAGATTTGTATATACCTGTTGGAAAACGAACATATATAAATACTCACAGCTTTTATCAGAGTAAAATTATGCCATATTTAAGTATCATGGATGTTCTCTAATTAATTGGCCATGACTGGCACAAGTTCTGAAATATGTTGCAGAAGTGGAAAACCAAAAATATCAAGATTAAAAAATGCTTTAACTAGCTTAGTGCCGATCAAACTCTATGAATATAATGTTAATTCAATATAAGTAGAATCTTGCTTGCCTTTGTGGTGGAAGAAAGGTAACTTTCTCCCCAGCCACCATCACTGAGCTGTTTTGAAAGGAGGAAGGCACAAGCTTTGCGAATGGCCTCACAGTTTGCATATGTTTCTCCAGCTGCTAAGAGACCTTCAATGCCGAAAAATGTGGCGTATGTGTAACATATTCCCCATGACCCAAACCTGTACGTGCATTCATAAATTAAGTGCAATGTTACAAATTATATTGAAATATTATAATACTACACTTCTGCCCGAATTAATACAAGCAGCATAAACCATCACCTCCAGCTAAGCGGCAAAGAAAAGGGATAAAATGATAATAAACAAACTATATATCAACACAAATTAAAGGGGTTATAAACATATTTAATACAACGGAATGGAAGAATATATTCTGACCATGAGCCATCATCATTTTGTGTTTTCTTGATGTATTCTTTGCCCGCTATGATGCATTGCTTTATTTCTTTTGTGCGATGCCTAGGATATCTCTCTTTAAACAGCACTAATGCCTGGATTACAGCTGATGTGCATTCGACGCATCTGCGATTATGTATTTGTATTTATTTTTCTACATTGTTTTGAATAATTAATGTTATCACAAACTTGATGTGGAGTTTGTAATTCTTACGAGTAATCCAGCATGACGTCCTCATACACCTCTGTTATGTTAAAAACCTAACATTAAAATTAGAAGAGAAATGAATTTACAACTTCAAGGGGACACAAAATAATATATAGTAATTAAATTATGAAGCAATATAGTAATATAATTTTCATATAATGGAAAGAAATTCATATAAGCTTCAAATTATAAACATGGTAAATATCAAATCCCTTGAATTGCTTAGATTTAATTATTTTCTTTTGTTTTCTCAAATAGCTAACATAAACTTGCAAGGATCCCTGCAAAAATAATAAAAGATAAAAGTGTTTCTGAAAAATATACCTCAACCCATGGATATGATCGGGTCAATTCCCATGCTGAGAAACCACCATCAGGATTCTGCACCACAAATTACTCGTTGGTTTCTGACTCAGAAAAATAATTTCTCACACTAGTTTGGGAGTTGAATGGAAGAAAAATAAAAAAAACAAAGAATTGAAAAATAAATAGAAAAACCTGTAAAGATAGCATGAAATTAACACTTTCATAAATTCTTGCGCTCGGTGCATGATCACCAACAATATTTGGTGACATTCTTGACAAAAGTAGCAATGCCTACAACAAAGAAAGATCAATATGACCTTTCTACATAATTGTCACAGTTTGAACAAGCAATTATTTTCTTTATATGTATATGAAGTGACCTTCAGAGCTACTGCTGTGCATTCTGACACGGACCATCCCTCATCAGCAGTTGCGAAGCACCAACCACCTTTGGTGAAACTGCGAAAATGTGATTTAAAGTCACCCGGAGGATTGTCCATGGTCTGAAGAAATTAAACAAGGTATTAGAAATAGCAAGGAACTTTTCATTTGTAGGTTTCCTTTTCAATTTTAAAATTTCATTTACTAACTCCTTGAAAATCGAAGTATATACATTGTATGGGTCACTTGATTACATAGCTTTTTTCAAGTGCTTAGTTGTGAACTTTCTAATGCTAATACTGATGAAAGTTTGTTGCTGATGCTTGCAAACTTTTATCTAATAACAAATGATTTTGACCAAAATCAAGGCCACTACTTCAATAGAAGAATATAATTAGTTACCTGAGAGGCTTTCAGAAAATCATGTGCTTTTCTTAGTGTACTTGCATGCTCCTTTGCAAAATCACAGGCCAAAATGGCTTGGACAGCCAAAGCTGTATCCCACACCGCACTACATTTAGATACCTAATCATAAAGAAGGAAAAAAAAAAGACATAGTTTACATTGTATTGTGGTACTGAGAACACCAATTTGGCAAGTACTATGTAATCAAACACTGAGAACACCAATTTGGTGCTACTACAATAATTTTGGAGCTCATGAACACCTAGATAATGCTAGCCTAACTTGTGTAATGTAGCACCAAATTTAAACTCTGCCCCTTGCTGCCTAATTAACATGACCCTAGTGGTGGATAGTTAATACAGAAAAAGTGCTATGTACTTCATCATCTCATATGCCTCATGAATTGGACAAGAAAAACAACAAGAAAGTTCTTGTTGATTTTATTAATTCCACCCATGATGCTTTGGTTTTCTTAATTTTCATGATAGATCCAAAGAAACATACCTATGTAAATTGTAAGGATGGATTCCAAAAGGTTTTTCTTTGTGTGTGTGTGAATCAAATTCTTAAGGAAAGATTATAAATTTGAAGATATTTACCTTCATTTTCATGCCATCTTCACCAATCCAAAGAAAATCAGGTATTCTTGCAAGATGGGACTTCAAGTCCTCGCAATTTGGATCCCTCAGGAAAGAACAGAGCATTCGCGTCGACTGTTAGATTAACTGTTAATTCAGTTCACTTTTTCATGGAAATACTTCCAAGGCTCTAATATTTTATGATACCTACCGCGTAATCAAAATTACTATTACTAGGAGAAGGATATTCCTCTTGCCCAAATACTGACCTTATTTGGCTTAACCTTTTGAAAACAGAGGCAGGCTCAGTTGAGAAGTATGTGATGTTAATTCACCCCAATTATAACCCAAATAACGATAAGTTTATGTGATATCTTTTTTATTCTTTCTAATATTTGTAGAAGACAATAAATTCAAGCTATGATGAAGAACGTATTTTGTTCAATTCTTGCTAATATTGACCCCCAAACAATAATATTCTGCCTCGGCCCAATATATTTTGGTTGCATTTGCTCATTTGAATTTCATTTTTCCATTGTGATTTAAGCTCATTTCCATGGTTTACATGATGTGAAGTATCGCTAGCATGGAGTATTGGATTTGTCCATCAAGATCACATAAGAGGATTGTGCTGGATTTTAGAAATCAGCTTAATTACCTCAAATTAACTAAATAAGATATTACTAGAATACTTGAAGCAATATATACTTGCCTTTTCCAGTGCTCCCAGATGTATGTATCTCACACTTGCATCTTCATATTTGATATACTTCTCCACTCTATCTAGTGCTATTTTTCTCAATAATGAACATGGCCAAATTGTAAGAGGATATTCAAATTTATATAGGCAATTCTTCAAGAATTCACGGAATCTCGATTTTGAAGTTCCACAATTTTCCTACATTGATTCAATTTTGTTATTTAATTGGAATAAGTAAAAAATAGTAAAAAATTTCCAAAAAATGTCAAATTTGGTCTCCAAGCACATTTTATTAAGGAGATCATGTTGAACGTTCCGGATAGACTCTTTGGCCTTTAGAAATGAAGATATGAACGTGAAGTAAAACACACCATTTACCATGAAGCAGAATAGCCCATCTATATATATATTCAATATATCCTTAGATGATCAGATAATCAGAATCGATTTTTGAATTTGTTCTTATAAAAGATTGATTGTTTGGTACTGGAGCACTAGTACCTCAGAGCATGTTTTGCGTGCTTGATTCCAATCAATTGTATCATACTTTTGAACGTGCAACTCCTCTCTCAAGGATAGTATCGTGTCTGTAATCGGACCGACGAACCTCTTTCCATATAAATATGACATGGCCAAAAAGTTCAATCTTAAAATGCACCAAAATTTGCCTGAATTTCAAACAAATGACACATTAAAACACTAGTCAGTACATATATATCCAACAATATGTAATAAAGATTACCTGGATGAATAGGTAAACAGGAAGGGAGAAGAAAAAGCTCCGGAGGTATCGGGTTCATACCCGACCATTCATATACTCCAAGGACCTGTCAGTAAATTTAGTAATTTAGAAATTTCATTCTATCATGTTTGTATTGCATTAAATAATACAACTTTTGGTTCAAGCATCTAATGAAACAAATGAAGATATTATATATTTATTACCGATAGAATAAGCTTTCCCCATGATGGCATCATGGTAATTCCGCCATGGTGATGGATCCATTTTCTTGCGAGATACATTGCCTCATCATCTTCTTTACTATAGGCCTCTTCTCCGAGTAGCCTTAAAGCAGTGTAGTTTAGAGCAGTGCAAATCATGCAACTGGGCGCCTCACTATGTAAACCCCAACCTCCGTCTTCATTCTGTCATTTTACAATTTTGTCTATATTTTTGTGATAGCAGTTGAATGTATTTCACATCAAATTAAGTTATAGTTATGCTTAGTAGATCACCTATAATGTCAGAAATTAATTCAGATTCCGATCTAATCGAATATGAATTAACTCCAATTTAATAAGTTAATCGGGCTCAAATTTGGATCTAATTAGATCAGATTAGATCAGATCTCTAATCATGACTTTAACGCTTTATTGTTCAATTTAATTACTTTAAATGGGCGAATACAGACCTATGTCAAAGCTCCACACTTACTCAGTATGTTTGCTTTATTATTTAGATTAAATGTTATAGTGCCCGGTCAACGTGCTTTATTATGATCAGTTGAGATGTTTTACTATTCAGTTAAATGTTATAGTATTTAGTTTGCATACTTTATAATTATTCGGTTCAAATCTTTTCACCAGAGTTTTGCTGGAAGTTTGCCAGATTAGATATGTCATCTTCTTTTACAATTCTGCATGCATACGGATGTATTTTGCTTTTATAAAATTAATTTTGTATTAAATAAGTTCTCTAGTATTAATTCTTGGATGGTGCAGTGCATCAGACAAAATTAAATAGTGTAATATATAGGTACTGTTCTTACTTGATGGTTGTACATGTAACGGCGCAACTCCTTTTGATGCTCATATGATAGTATATGTAACTTTCCCATTACATACAGGACAATAATCTGATGAAGTAACAAAAAATATGTCAAAATCAAGAAATGGTTAGCTAATATGTCAACAACTTTAATTAGTGAGGAATTAATGTTTCTCTTTTGGCAATTGGAGCAGCAAACATTTCCCATGGCTTTTATCTAGCAAGTAGAAGAAAAATAGAGGAAGATCAAGCTAATTAATTAAGATTATACAAGTACATGCCTAAAAGATCAAAGTACAAAAACAATTATTTGCAGAGATTAAATTAAAGGATGTTTTAATAAAAGGCAGAGATGTAAATATTGAATTAATTTGCTGCCCTGCAAGCACAATTAGAAGAGCATTAACTACAATACACGAAAAAAATAGAAACTAGAAACTAATAAATAAGTACCAGAACTGGTGTAGTGAATAAGACTCCCTCAAAATCTCCAGGCCAATGCCCATCCTTTGCCTGAATCGCTGACAAAAAACAAATTGCTCTATGCACAGCTGCTGAAGCTGTTTTTTCTTCAGGGCATGCCTTTTTGAAATAATCAAAGTTATTCTCTTTTGCTAGCTGCAGGT
Source organism: Carex parvula (assembly GCA_025461045.1). Classification (NCBI taxonomy): domain Eukaryota; kingdom Viridiplantae; phylum Streptophyta; class Magnoliopsida; order Poales; family Cyperaceae; genus Carex; species Carex parvula. The sequence continues at coordinate 592,972 of JAJGRW010000748.1, forward strand.
GGAATAAATAAAGGAGATTATTTTCATTTTTCTCTAATATGGAAAGTGGAAACATTAGTATTTTTAGAATAGGAAGAATGTAAAATATTGAAGAATGTAAAATCTTACTATTTTAGAATTTCATTATTATTTTAGATTTTTAAAATATGACCCAAAATAAGGAAAAATATTGATGTCCGCATTCAAATAGGATCATCTTATTGTGGTTGGATCATTTGCTTTGTCAAGTGCTCTGAGATTTGTTATCGATATTTCAATTTGGATTTTGTTTAATCGGCTCTTAATTTGATTGTTAATTTGTCATCGGATTGAATTTTGAGGACAATATAATCTTGAAAGAGAAGAAATGTATCATGCCAAAATTAACCATTTGATTTTGTTTTTGAGCCATTCACAATTTTTGAAATGCTTAGCACCTAAGTGATCTTTTGTATGTGCTACCAATAACATAATTCATAACATTGCCAAATTTCCATCTCATGAAATTCCTATTAGACAAGGGTTTTCTTACAACTTTTTACATCCTGTTACAGAAAGGTCACTGTCCAGGGACTGTTTTCTAAACAAACTTATTTTCTGTCGCAGTTCAGTCCCTGAACCCCATCAGAACCGAAAATTTACACTACAGACCCTATTATTTACCAGAATTTGATTAGGGTAGTATAGAATGCTAAAACTTATAAACAGACCCTGAAAAGTGTCAAATTTCAGCCAAAATGCTAAAATTTTGCAGAAAACTCCCTGATCTGTATTAGAAATATACCAGAAAACCAAAACTTTGCTGGTACCAGTAAAAGATGCATTAAAATCACCATTTTACTCAATAAAATTACATGTTATCACAATAGAAACCAATCACACTATAGTACCAGTGGACATTGGAATTAACACACATCTTTTAAATTACCAAAAATGACCAAATCATGGACACAGCATCAGCTTGACTCTGGTACCAGTTGGTACCAGAAGATAGAGTAAGTTTTTTTTTTTTTTTTTTTATAATTACACTTTTTAAAATCACAGGATTAGTTCAAGGACCATATACTACATAGTTATTATTCACAAAATCAACTTTTAATCCACATCTACACTCAAGAGAAATAGCAGGAGTCAAAATCCTAACGATGGGTGAGAGACAGCAGCCATGCCATAGACAAAAAAAAATCAAACGATGAAACAAGCAAGCAATTCAAGCCACAGAAAATAAGAGCAACAAGGGAGAACCCTAACGTTAAGTTTAGAGAGAGAACAAGGCAGCAAGTGCCTAATTTACTGGAACCAAGAAAAAAAGCTCACATCAAAACCGAATGGGCCATCTCCTCTACTGAGCTTCTTTCTTCAGTTTTATTTCTAATTTCGTTTAGAGGAGGAACGCTGGACCCCAAGGCAGAAAGAGAAACAAAACAGATCGGAGAGGAGAGACAGAAGAGAGATCGGAAGTGCATAGAGCGAGATTGGACCCCTTGGCCCTTGGTTGTGAGGAAGGAGGAATTCAAATTTTAAGTTTAGATCATAACCGTCTGATTAGAATATGGATCAATCCGAATCAAAGTAAAATACATGGACCCCTTTAATATTCATTCTACAGCAGATCGCACAGTTCAGATCTAAACTCAAAATTTTGAGTCAACTCCCATTAGGGTTCTAAAAACGTACCGTGCCGTGCTGTACCATGACTAGTCACACTGTGACTTGTTGCCGTGACTACTACAATATTATGCGTGCCGTACTGTGATAAAATTTGAAAAGATGGTCACAACACGTGAATGGTCACGGCACATTAGTCACGCTGTGACCACACGTGACTGGTCACGTTTGGTCACGTTTGGTCCTAATTACAAGTGACTCACGTGATTATGTGGCGTGCCGTGCCATGACCATATCTTTCACATGCCGTACCATGACTAAATCTTCTGCGTGCTGTGCTGTACCGTGCCAAATTTTTAAAAGATGGTCACGTCACGAAAATGGTCATAACATGGGATTCACGAGTCACGGCACAGATCGGCACGTGTTGTGCCGTGCTGTGTCGCATGCCGTGTCGTGACTTTTGGAGAAAGACGGTATAGGAGAAAGACGGTAGCCACCTAGCCGGTATAGGACACGAGAGAAGTGAGATACAGTCACATATAGATGACATGTGGGACATTTTTGTCAGAATTTGTTTTTTTTTTTTGTTTTGAAATTCTTAATCTGGTTATTCATGTATATTCACTCTACTGTGTTTATGTCTCTAATCTTCAATTTCAGAGGTTTCTAAATATTTCAGAAATTTCAAAATGAAATTATACATTTTATTTCAGTCAAATTGATTTTTAGATTATTTGTTTGACTGTAATTAACTTTGAAATAATTTAATTATTACTTCTCTCAAATATTACGTATTTTTCCTCAAATATGGTCACTATATGAATATGTATTTGTAAACTAACTTTTATATTTTTAGAAACTTTTACTCTTTTTTTAGATGAGTAGAAAATCACTTGATCTGAAAATTCTGGACCATCCAAAAACAGTGATTTTCTACTCATCTGAAAAAATAGTAAAAAAATTCTAAAAAATGTAAATTTAGTTTACATGTACATATTCATGTAGTCACCATGTTGAACGGTTAGATCGACTGCTACCATAGCCTCACCCAAATTATTATAACATATTGAACGGGTTAGCAGGTCTTTAAGATTAGGATTGTTTATAAAAGATAGTAAAGCAAAGTAAATGAGACTGCTTGAGTGAATTTAGAAAACATTTGCAATTGTCAATCATAGATGAATGAATTTTTCAGAATTCTGATATACTACTCAAACGAAATGTTTGAGTGAATCATTGATTTGAAATATATTATCAATGATATATATAGATGAATTCAAACCTGCATCCTCACAAGGTGATCAGAGGTTTGCTTCTTGTGATGCCTATTTAGGTGAAATTCTCGTCGTGCTCTTTCTACTAGAGCTCGATCTTCACTTGATCCGAGCCGTTCATCAAACTCCCATATTTCTCTTCCAAGATATCCGATACAAGTTTTCACCCAGGGCCCACCTTCTCCAATTTTAAGCTTCCACATCTTGTACGTAGCTACCTATTCTGCACCAGGGCCATCTTTGTAAATGCATATATAAAACATGATGGAATATTAATTTAATTTTGTGTGCGTATACAATATATTATGTACTGCATGTGTATATTATATGTAGCTAGATAATAATTAATGAACCAATTATATATTTTAGCTTGTTGAAAAGTTCAAAATATTGTTATTTAAGATTTATTTTTATGTATATCTATTTTGCATTAGAGGTTTTGGCAGTAAGCTCTCCTCTAATGAAAATTGTTTTTCAAGATATATACTAATTAAATAACTTAAGCAATCAAACAATCAACAAACCAAATTGCATGCTGTTTTCTAGATGTCGTTCATGGAGTAAAAATCATTTTAAGCTAATATTCATATATATATATATATATATATATATATATATATATAGTGTCATTTTGGAATAGTAATTCTCTTTCCAAACCCAAAAAGACCAAGACATCTTTAAAAGCATGGTTGGGTTGCATCACCCTTAATTGCATCTTAACTAATTCTTAAAAAAAATGAAAGATTTAACTAAGCAAATATTGTCTAACCTTGTTAAGCAGGATCGCTCTTCGTACAATAGATTAACTAGCTAGGTGTAGTGCTTGCCAATATATGGGAGGCTCTGAACTGCACTTAGCTATATATATACTACTCGGGCCGATTATTTATATATACAGATACATATACACGGGGCATGCAGATATAGGTTCATTATTTGAGTGGCTAAGCCACTTCTATAATTTAAAATTTTAATTATATATATTGAAATTTAATTGAATTTTATTTCTATAGAACTTTTTATATAGTTTAGTCTCTCATAAAATATCAAATGTTTATTTGTAGTCTATTAGTTAGAGCTTTATTTTGTGGTTGAGGTGAATTTGGGTTCACTTCCCACCTACCACATTGTGCATTTTAAATTTCAACCCCTATCAAGATTTTCTAGTTCCGCCCGTGATATACGTATACATATACATATAAATATACATAGAGTAAAGCTAGCATGTGATATGCTCACCAAGATGGTTTGATAAGCACAACTCCAAAAATCTATCAAATTGGCTTCAAACGACGAATCCAAAACGTTGAAACCGGTATACTTCACGAGTGATGCGTGTACATACAAAATTTTGAAAATTTAAAATTTATTTTCAAGTCAAGCGGTCAAAAAGATGAAGTTTCATAAGTTATTTTATAAGTTAGTTTAATGCATTCAATTTATATCATTTTTGTTTTAATAAATATGCATTTTTTTTATAAGTGTGTTCTGGCCATTGCTATACCATGTTTCCTGTCATTGCAGTTGAATTAATAAAGATCATTTATGTATATGCTCCGAATTGAAGTACTGCTATTTGAAAATACTGTAGAAGATGTGAACTAACCAACTACTTAGGCCATGAATCATGCAAATCTTAATTAAGCCTGTACTGTTATGCACAATAAAATTAAAAAAAAAAAAGTTAAGGCCCCCCAAAGAACGTAATATACACTACTACAGATTACAGAATATGCGATTATGAAAGTGTACAATCCCATCATGTATGAAAGTGTCGGTACATTCATACACGGTTGATAACCATATACATTTCTCCAAATTAAAACCATGTACGAAAATACCATTCAAACACAGTTTTAATTTAAAAAACCATGTGTAATTCATTTTTTTTAATATGGTAACCCTCGATCTGAGTTCATACTAAAGCACTACATATACGATTATATGAAAACACTATATTTTAAAAATTTATAAATTTAAACAAAACACATGAAAAACACTACATTTACTAATATAAACAACATTTACAATTACATTACACAAATAAAGTATAAATTCATTCATTACAACCATTCTAACTAAAAGAAACGAAAATACAAAAAAAAAAACCTAGATCGGACTTTACATATATAGAGGTATTTACCAATATAATGGTCTGAAGTGAATGTTAGAGTCTCAAATACTGTTATTTATTTAGTTTTAGATATATTTATTATACTATAGAGTTATAATGAGTTAATATGTGATTTTTAACAATTTTGGAGGGCAAACATGATATTACAAACTTTTGAAGGGAAAATACGTAATATTAAAGTTTTTGAAGTGAATACATGAAATTCCCCCTTTATTTATTTTACTTCTATTGTGTATTTGGTGGCTTATAGGACGGTATATATATATATATATATATATATATATATAAAAGGTGACCTAAATAGTTTGGAACTTTTTTACTATTTTTTTAGATAGGTACAGAATCATTGTTTTCAGATAATTCTGGACCATTCAAAACATTGATTTTGTACCTATCTAAAAAAATATTGAAAAAGTTCCAAAAAATATTAAATTTGGTCTCCAAGCCTATTTTAATATGGAGATCATGTTGAGAGGTTCAGATCGACGGTGTGGACTTTGAAATCGCAAAAACTGACTCGTTATAACTTAGTCTGAAATAATAACGTTATGACATTAGCCGGACTCTATATATATATATATAGAGAGAGAGAGAGAGAGAGAGAGAGAGAGAGAGAGAGAGTTTGGCTATTGTACTTCATGAAGTAAAGGGTGTGTTTTACTTCACAATCATATTTTACAATTTCAAAGTTCAAATTGTCGATCCAAACCATTCAACGTGATCTTCATATTAAAATATTATTGGAGACTAAATTTTACAATTAATGAAATTTTTTTAATATTATTTTCGTATTTTTTAAAAGAAATGAAAATCCAATAAAAAAACCCCTTGACCTGACTTTACGTATATAGAGTTATTTACCAATATAATTATGGTCTAAAGTGAATGTTAGAGCTCAAATACTGTTATTTACTTAGTTTTAGATATATTTAATATATTGTAGAGTTATAATGGGTTAATATGTGGGATTTTACAATTTTGGAGGGCAAACATGATATTACAAACTTTTGAGTAGAAATACATAATACTGAAGTTTTTGAGGTGAATACATGAAATTCCCCCTTTATTTTTTATTTTACTTTTATTGTGTATAGTCATCTACAGTATATTTGGTGGCTTAATTAAAATTGGGTTATGTTTTCAAGTTTCATGATTGACCTAAATAGTGTGGTGGGTTGATTTCACATCTTCTACAGTTCGCATTCTAGCTAATAGCACGGTTATATAAATGATCATTTATTAATTCAACCAAAATGACACAGGAACCCTCAATCATTGAGCCTACATTCTTCTATAAAAAACAATGAACTTGATAATTAGAAAGAAATTGAAAACACCGAAATTGATGATAATTGCTGTCTTGCTTGTACTGCTGTTGTTTTTGTCGTGTCTAGTCATTGCAATTTATGTTAAACATTATAATTTGTCATATGTATTCCTTTTTATTGTACTGTCATTGTGGTTGAATTAATAAAAAGATCATTTTTGTCTGCTGCGAAATACTTTTATCAGAAAATACTGTAGAGGATTCGAACTCAACAACCACTTACGTCATGAATCATGCAAACTTTAAAACCTAGTATTATTTTAGGCCTCCAAATCTACTAGCTGTTATGCAAAATAAAATTAGCTAAAGAAAAAAGTTAAGGACCCCAAAGAACATAATATACACTACTAAAGAATAGGGGATTATACACATGAAGTTAAAAATGCAGATTGTACACGTTTTGCATCCATGTACACAATCCCATTGTGTGTGCAAGTGTCGGTACATTAAGACATGGTTGAGAATCTTATACATTTCTCCAAAAAAAAGCTCAGATTTTATTCCGCAAAACATTTATACACAGTTATTTAAATTAAAACCGTGTTTGAAAGGTACTTTCATACACGGTTTTAATTTAAATAACCTTGTATGATTCATATTTAAATATATATATATATATAGATGAGCTATTGTACTTCGCGAAGTAAAACTCCCGTTTACTTCGGAACATATTTTGTCATTTTCAAAATTCAAACAACCGATCCGAACCGTTCAACATGTTCTAAATATTGAAATGTGCTTGAAGACTAAATTTTACATTTTTTGGAATTTTTTAACTATTTATTAAGCCACTTTGAAAGTTTCTGATCTGGTGGTCCAGAAAATTTTACTGTTTTTACTGTTCACCGTTGGATCAGAAACTTTCAAAGTGGCTTAATAAATAGTAAAAAAATTCCAAAAAATGTAAAATTTAGTCTCCAAACACATTTCAATATTTAGAACATGTTGAACGGTTCGGATCGGTTGTTTGGATTTTGAAAATGAAAATATGAGCGTGAAGTAAACGGGGGTTTTACTTCGCGAAGTACAATAGCCCATCTCTCTCTCTATATATATATATGGTTACTCTAGATCTGAATTTATACAAAACACAACATTTACTAATATAAACAATATTTACAATTACATTAGACAAATAAAAGTATAAATTCATTCATTACAACCATTATAACTAAAAGAAATGAAAATCCAATAAAAAAAAACCCTTGATCTGACTTTACATGCATATATACAGTTATTTACCAATATAATGGTCCGAAATGAATGTTAGAGTCTTAAACACATTTATTTACTTAGTTTTAGATATATTTAATATATTTTAGAGTTATAATGGGCTAATATGTGAGTTTTTACAATTTTGAAGGGCAAACATGATATGACAAACTTTTGAAGGAAAATATGTAATATTGAAGTTTTTGAGGTGAATACATGAAATTCCCGATTTATTTTTTATTTTACTTTTATTGTGTATAGTCATCTACAGTATATTTGGTGGCTTAATTAATTAAAATCGGATTATTTTTTTCAAGTTGCATGATTGACCTAAATAGTGTGGTGGATGGATTTCACATGTTCTACAGTTCGCTTTCTAACAGCACGCTTATATAAATATTCTTTTATTAATTCAAACAAAATGACACAGGAATAGGGCTGCTAACGAACCGAGCCGGCTCATGAGCCAATAAGTTGAACAACTCAATAAATTGTATCGAGTCAGGCCCTAAACTAAATAAAACCCGAACTTGACTCGGCTCATATTTTATCACTCAAACAGGGCTGAGCCTGAGCCGTTAATATGCACCAGCTATTTTTCTGAGGATATGAATAAAAAATTCAGAAATTCTCTTCATACACTTGTCTTGCTATTAATATGCACCATTAAATAAAAAATATTAAATATATTCAGCTTGGCTGGTTATTTTTAAAAATATCCAGACCAGCTATTTTTCGGCCGGTTGGAATTAAAATTAGAACCGGCCTAAAAATTATTTTGCAAAGCTTGTACCAACATCCTTTCCAAATATTCTATCGGTGTCAATAATACAAACAAAAATAGTTTTGCAGGGCTATGCAATTCAAGCCCACGATAAAATATTTGGGCCGAGTTAGTTTTATCAGCCCATCAGAAATGGGTCGATTTTCAACAAGCACTCATACATCTTTACGACCCATAAAAGCGAACCAAAGAAGCATAAGATAACACAAACTTAACTTCTAATTTCGCAATTCCAAGCAAAGGACAAGAAGCGCAGCACATCTTCTAAATTCATGTTAAAAACATTCCAATGCTTAATTCAAACCAGGTAACATCAACAAATAGTTTTGCAGGGCCACTATCTTTGACAACATAGCGGTAATAAGAACAATGCTGATTGGTGATCTCCAGAGTTGTCTTGACAAAGAGTTCTGATGAAGGAGCGTTAATGCGGGGCACATACCTGAGATCAATATCGAGTAAAAGGGATGATTTACGGGGAAAAACCACAAAAGTTTTTGACAAGGGAATGAGATCACCAAGCTTAATTACGAAAACCTCGTCAATCGTCTTGCCCCAGAGAGTAGTAGTAGCATCCGGATGAGTGAGTAAAGTGTTGCGAGCTGTCACTGGCCCAAAAACATGCATCCCATTTGACATGTCGAAACTCCGAGTGAAATAACTAGGGTTCCAATCGGCAAACATGACTTCCACGCTAACTGCCCTCGCATCCTTGTACACTGCATACAAGACCTCTAAAGAGCAACATGGGGTGGTGAGCTTCTTGCGCAACAGCTTATCAGTGGACATGTTGAAAACACTATTGCAGTTCCAATGATTAGATATCTTACGTACTTTTGCTATTTCAGCGGCTGTCATCTCTTCGCTTTGAAATAGTGCTGTTTCACCAGCGATGCGCATTTCTTTTTCATATAGTGCTTTTGCCAAACGAATTGGTTCGCTGTCTTCTTTCCCCTCCTCCTCCTCCTATTCCTTTCCTATTTCTTCACCTTCTTCTTCTACTTCAAAGAAACCAAAATTCCATTCAAAGTCCATGTTTCCATAGGATTTGTCAACCAGATCCAACTTGATGTCAACAGGACAGGGGCTTCAATTTGTGGAAGAGCGCGAGAGAGAGAGAAAGAGAGAGAGACCTGTAGGCTACGCCAATTAGAGTTTGCTTGGACAAATCGCCTCTAGGGTGAGGTTGGCGAATAAAATAGACTATTGAACATGTAGGACATCCGCTTTAAGATTCGTGTCTGGTTAAAAAAACAATATGTATTTAATAATTCAGGAGAACAGAGGCGGTGATATATGATTTTAACTATTTCCGTCTTTTCATTGGAGAAATTTTTGTACTAAAACAGAACCGTCCATTCCTTAAATACTTAAATATTATCGCAACCGTACCATAGTGTAACTATAAAAAATCAAAGATCAGACTAACGAGTCTTGACCTTATTAGCTATCTCACATTTGAGGAGGGCTCAAATGTCCCATTGCTTCATGCTCCAATCATATCTCAACATCTTTATCTTTGATTTCAAAGTTCAAATAAAAGATCTGAACCGCTCAACATAATATCCATGTTAAAATGTGCTTAGAAATCAAATTTTATATTTTTTGGAGTTTTTTACTATTTTTTAAGATAGGTACAAAATCATTGTTTTCATATGGTCCACAATTTTCTGAAAAATATTGATTTTGTACCTATCTTAAAAAATAGTAAAAAATTTCCAAAAAAATATGAAATTTGATCTCTAAGCATATTTTAACACAGATATCAAGTTTAACAGTTCAGATTTTTTGTTTGAATTTTAAAATCGAAGATAAAGATGTTGGGATACAATTGGAGCATGAAGCATTGGGGCATTTGAGCCCTCCTGCTCACATTTTGAGTTTAGATCCGGGCCAGTGATCAAGATATAAACTCAAAATATGAGTTACCTTAGGAGAAGGGAATTCCATAATGGGTTGAAATCTGATCGGATCTTGATCAGATTGTATATGTATTTATTTCTATTTTTTAATGCGAAAACGGATCCTGATAAATCTGAATGATAAATGGAGATATGATACTGGATACAGAATGAAATTGAATCATAAATGGATATAAATATTATGTAGATCCTGAAATAATACTGGCTAGAATCTCCATAAATGCATGACACCTATAATTAGATCCGATTATTTATGCGATTATAAATTAATGACTAACTTAATTTGTTGGTAACAAGTGATATCAAACTAATATGCTTTCCGATGTTTATTTTTATATTTCTAAAAATATTTTTTCAAGCCCTAGTTAGAAATAATTTGAAGAAAATACAATGTTGGAATTTCTGGAATTTAATCGGAGAGCATAATAGATAATCTAAATTTACAGATTAATTAGAGAAAATATATTGTTTATAAAACTAACTAATCAGAAATATAATATCCCCTATTTAAAGTAACAAAAATTTCTCCATTGAATGATTGAAGGAAATTTTCAGCGTAACCCAAAAGCAGTAAAACCCATGAAGGAACTTTTTATCCTCTCCAAAGTCGAAAACCCTAAATCCGAATAAGGTCTGATCGACTTCGCCAAATAGAGAGGTTCCTATGATGAAAGGTAATAAAGTTTTTCTCTTTTTTTTTTTTGTTTATTACTCGTATATTTTTCAGATTTTGGCTTTCTTGAGCCGAACGTAAGTCAAACACTAATTACTGATATGAAGGGCGAGTTTGATAAATTACATCAAACACTATTTACAGATGATATTTTCCGATTAATAAAATTCAATTCTGAATTAACCTTTATCATCTCTTCTCTGATGAATTGAATTCTATTTTTGTTGGTTTTTTATTCCTATCAGAGAGTAACGATTCTCCATATTACGATATTACTTGCTCAAATCAGGTTAGTCTCTCTTGATGTTTTTAAGAGGTTCCTTAATCACACTTTAATTATTGACATGTGTGGTTTGTGTGTGTTTTAGTGTCTTGTAACAATTTCCTGTTCTTCTCTCTATTCAATTGTACATTCTACAACATTGAATTGTTGATGAATTACCTATTTACTGTGACCGAATAGTTAGTTACGAGCTTCTGGTTTTTGCGAACAGGGTGAGTGCTTGCTTAAAATGGCCAGCATTGACAGAATAAGCGACCTACCTGATTCTCTGGTTCACCACATAATGTCTTTCTTGGAATCCCAAGAGGTTGTGCAGACATGTGTGCTGTCAAAAAGATGGAAGAACATGTGGGCTTCTTTGCCATGTCTGCACCTTGACCTGTCAAAATTTAAAACAAGAGGGCACATACCTAAGCGATTCATGAATTTTGTTGACAACCTACTACTCCGGCGTGATACGTCAAATCTGCATACGTTTCGTCTAACATTAGATGGTAAAGACTATCCTCATGTTTGCCACTCGACATTCATGACATGGATTCTTTATGTTATCAAGTGTAATGCTAAAGTGATCGAGTTAAATGCTGGCTATAAAAGGTTGCCTCAATGCATATTCAATTCTGAAACCCTTGAGTTAAGTCTATTCATACTTCTCAAAGACGAAGCCATTGGGTCTAGGGCAATCAATCTTCCTAGACTAAAGAAACTGGAACTTGATGTACACTCATATGATAGTGATATTTTGAATAAGCTCGCTCTAGGTTGCCCTGCACTAGAAGTTCTTACGTTGTATGCCTACCACATTAATATACGTGTTGTTTCCTTCCCCAAACTGAAATATCTAAAAGTTAGCTCATGGGGGAAGAACACCTGGGTCGTGTCCATTAGAACTCCCAATCTTGTATCACTTGTATTAGAATGATATGCAAAACACTTTAAAGAAACGTCTCTTGAGAAAATGCCTTCTCTAATGAATGCAACTATTTCTCTACGGAGGTGCTACTGCTTTGATGTGATAAAGTGTAACCTGCTCCGTGATGTTGCCAATGTTCGAAATCTTGAGCTAACTGGGAGAACAATTTAGGTAAATTTCCAAGATACTGATATTGAAAGGCTTTTGGTTTTGTTTATGTTGACTGCTAATATGTTTTCAGTAACACCTGATGCTTGCCAAGGCATCTGGTATTTACATCACTACTTCCTCAAGAAAATCCCTAAATTTTTCCATTTATTTTTATTTGTGAAAGCTAAGCCTATTTATTTTAAATGCAGGCTTTGATTGAAAAAGGATTGCCTAGATGCCCTTGTTGGCCTATTCAAGGCCTATTTTATTTTATTTAGTATTTTAGTGGAAGAGAGAAAGAGAAAGGAGAATAACTCTTATGCATAAATATTTTCTATTATATTGAGATACACTTACAAATGACATACCTCCTATTTATAGGTCATATGGTGACCTTTTACAAGTCCAAAAACATAAATATAATTAAACACAACACAAATACCAAGTGCATGAATTGCACTCTTCAACATGACCCTTGAAAACATAAACAATTAATCTATCTAGAAATTCCAAATACATTCATCTAAACATTTGACTAATTGACCCATTTAATAATTTTTCTTTTTCTCAAAAACATTAATTTCAACACTCCCCCTTAATGTTTTTATTTGTCATTCCCAATAATTCCCGAAGATAAACAAACTTGTCACATGGAAGTGCCTTCGTGAAAATGTCCGCCAATTGATCTCCGGTCTTTACATGCTTGATGAGAATTTCTTCATCTTCAACCACTTCTCGAATGTAATGATGCTTGAGATTGATATGCTTTGTTCGGCTATGAAATACCGAATTCTTTGACATGGCAATGGCGGATTTGTTATCACAAAATAAAACCGTGGCTGCATCTTGTTGCTCCCCCATATCCTCTAAAATCTTTCTCAACCAAACAACTTGTTTAGTTGCTTCACTTGCCGACACATACTCGGCTTCCGCGGAGGAATGCGCCACTCTTTCTTGCTTCTTCGAGGCCCACGAGAATACTCCTGATCCGAGTGTAAATGTATACCCGGATGTACTCTTCATGTCATCCATACTCCCGGCCCAATCACTATCACAAAATCCAAACAACTCCACATCTTCTTTTTCATTTCTCTCATACATGAGACCTAAATCTTTGGTTCCTTGTATGTAACGTAACACTCGTTTTGCAGCACCAAATTGCATTTTACTCGGTTGATGCATAAACCGAGATAACAATCCCGAAGCATACATGATATCGGGTCTTGTAGTGGTAAGATATAACAAACTTCCAATCAAACTTCTAAAAGATGCCGCATCGGCACCACCACTACCATCTTCTTTTACTAACTTCTCATTCACCAACAATGGTGTCATTACCGGATTGCAATTCTCCATTTTAAATTTAGAGATAATATTTTCAGCATACTTCTTTTGAGAAATAAAAACACCATCTTCTTTTTGATCAATTTCAATACCCAAAAAATAATGAAGCAAGCCCAAATCATTCATCTCATATTTTTTCATCATGTCACTTTTAAACTCTTGCATCATTTTCTCATCATTTCCGGTAAAAATCAAATCATCAACATAAAGAGAAACAATAAGCATACCGGTTTCACCATGCTTGACATAGAGTGTTGGCTCGCTTGGACTTCTTTTAAATCCTTTGTTGGTGAAGTATGCATCAATATTGCCATACCATGCTCGAGGTGCTTGTTTTAATCCGTACAAAGCCTTCTTCAATTTGTACACCTTAGCTTCTTCATCTTCAACTTCAAAGTCTTGCGGTTGCTCAACATACACCTCTTCTTTCAACACTCCATTCAAGAAAGCCGACTTCACATCAAGTTGATATAACCTCCAACCTTTATGTGCGGCTAAAGCAATCAACAACCTAATTGTTTCATGCCTTGCCATTGGTGCAAATGTCTCTTGATAGTCAACTCCGGGTTGTTGTGAATATCCTTTAGCAACTAACCTTGCCTTGTGCTTTTGCACCGAACCATCCGGATTTGTTTTTGTTTTATAAATCCACTTCAACCCAACTACATCTTTTTCTTTTGGTTTTTCAACTAATTCCCAAGTTTTATTTTTTTAATCATTTTTATCTCTTCTTCCATTGCATTTACCCACACCTCCTCTTTAACTGCTTGCTCAAAGCATTCCGGTTCAGCAACACAAAAATTGCATGTAGCATAAATATCACTTAATCTTCTAAATCTTACCAGTGTTGAGCTTGGAGAAGTTGAACTCGACCCGGCATTTGTCGTTGGAGAATGTGGTTGATCTTCTTCATGAATGTTATTATCATTTGGCTCTTTATGTGGTTCCTCGTGGCTCGGAAAAGAAATGCTCTCTACACCTTTTTCTTTCCAATCCCACTTATCTTTCTCATTAAAAATTAAATCCCGTCTTTCAATCACCTTGTTTGTTTTCAAACTAAAGAGCCTATAGCCCTTTGATTTTGTGCTATAACCAACAAATACACATTTCTCACATTTATCTTCAAGCTTGTGCCTCATTTCTTTCGGGACATGTGCATAGCAAACAGAGCCAAAAACCTTCAAGTGATTCACCGATGGCTTTTTACCACCGGACCACACCTCAAATGGTGTCTTGTTCTCAACCGCCTTTATTGGACACCGGTTTAACAAGTAAACCGCCGTGTATGTCGCCTCGGCCCAAAATGTCATCGGCAAACCCTTCTCATTCATCATGGTCCTCGCCATTTCTACAATCGTTCTATTCTTCCTTTCGGCAACTCCATTTTGCTCCGGTGTAAAACCGACCGTCAACTGTCTTTCTAGGCCGATATCCTCACAAAATTTCTCAAACTCCTTAGAGTTGTATTCACCACCTCTATCACTTCTCAATTTTTTAATTAACCGGCCACTTTGCCTTTCAACCATGCTTTGAAACTTCTTGAAAACTGAAAAAGCTTCCGATTTTTGTCTCAAAAAATAAACCCAACACATTCTTGAAAAATCATCAATAAAAGTGATAAAGTACCTATTTCCACCATGCGAGGCTGTTTTCATAGGACCGCACACATCGGTATGAATAAGCTCTATCGGTTCCTTTGCCCTCCATGCCTTATCTTTTGGAAATGACTCCCGGTGAATTTTACCGAGAGCGCAACCTTCACATACAACATGTTTCTCTTCTATGTGTGGCAACCCATACACCATATTCTTTTTACTCAACAATTTTAGACTCTCAAAGTTAACATGACCAAACCTTTTATGCCACAACCAAGATAAGTCTTCTACACCAACTTTTAAAGCAACACTTTTTTCGGGTTTGAGTGTAAGTGGAAAATTTCTATTTCTCTCCATTTTCACTAATACCATTAATTCTCTCTTTTTCTCCTTTTTGTCATAAATTTTGCACGATTCACCCTCAAAGTGAACCGCATGCCCATGCTCAATCAATTGCCCAACACTTAGTAAATTTTGTGCTAAATCTGGGACAAGCAACACATCATGAATTAACATTTTACCTTTCTTTGAAGCAACGGCAATCGTGCCCTTTCCCTTAGACTTCACAACCGCACCATTACCCATTATAATTTGAGTAGTGTCGGCCGTTTCAAGCTTACAAAACATCGACTCGTCTCCGGTCATGTGATTGCTACATCCGCTATCAACATACCACACATCTTCCCTTTTCTCATCCGCTGATTGGCATGCATAAAATGTGCTTTCAACACCTTCTTTATCACTGTTTTCCTCCTCCGTATAATTTGCATTCTCTTTATTTTTCAACCTACAATTCTTCTCAACATGGCCAAATTTCTTGCAATGGTAACATTGAGGCTTTCCCTTATTCCAACAATTCTTTTCTATATGACCCGGTTTCTTACAAAAATTGCAAGTTCGAGTTTCTCCACTTCTACCACCATGGAACGAATCCTCTTTGGTCACATTTTGGTTAGATGAATCTTTTAAATTAACTTTTGATTGAAACGCACTTTCTAGAGAAGAGTCACTAGGTCCTATTTAACCTTTGCTCATGTATTTCAAGAGAACCCATTAGGTCTTGTACACCAAGAGTAGACAGGTCTTTGGTTTCTTCAATAATGGCCGCAATATAATTATACTTGGGAGAGAGGCTAATTAAAATTTTCTCACAAACTGATTTATCAGTTAAGTTTTCACCCAACTTTTTAATTTGATTCACCAACTCAATCACCTTAGAAAAATACTCTTTCAAAGTTTCTTTCTCCTTCATTTGTAAATTCTGAAAATCTCTCTTAAGAGTTAAAAGTTTTACGGCTCTAACCTTTTCAGTACCTTGAAACTCATTTTGCAAAATCTGCCATGCTTCTTTTGAACTTGTCGCGCCGATTATTCTTGGAAAAATCTTGTCGGTGATGGATTGTTGAATCAAATAGAGAGCTTTCGCATCTTTCTTCTTATTCTCCTTTTTTTCATCCGACGTCTCAACCTTTTCTTTTCCCTTCTCATCTTTTTTCTCTTCACAACCTTCTTCCACTATCTCCCATAAATCTTGTGAGATCAAGAGGGTTTTCATCTTTATACTCCAATAGTCATAATTCTCACCATCAAATAAAAGTTGCGCACCTTGCGGCCCCCATGCACCACCTTGCATAGCCATTCGCTCTCTCAACTTCTTCTTTTTTTATCACACTTCTATTAGAGAAACCTTACTTAAATTCTCACACAACCTTTGCTCTGATACCACTTATGTTGGCCTATTCAAGGCCTATGTTATTTTATTTAGTATTTTAGTGGAAGAGACAAAGAGAAAGGAGAAGAACTCTTATGCATAAATATTTTCTATTATGTTGAGATTCTCTTACAAATGACATACCTCCTATTTATAGGTCATATGGTGACCTTTTACAAATCCAAAAACATAAATATAATTAAACACAACACAAATACCAAGTGCATGAATTGCACTCTCCAACATGACCCTTGAAAACATAAACAATTAATCTATCTAGAAATTTTAAATACATTCATCTAAACATTTGACTAATTGACCCATTTAATAATTTTTCCTTTTCTCAAAAACATTAATTTCAACAACAATAGTGTAGTGAGTTATAAATTAACCAGCTGTACCCATTGATTATAAGTTACACATATGACATGTCTGATCAGTTAACTACACGACCCGCTTGACAAGGAATAGTTACAGCAAACCCATTCACCCTCTTAATTGTCTCTTCCCAGAGTGAAGTGTGAAGGGTGAACCAGCACTTGTAGTTATCGTTCTCTTGAAACTTAGATCTGATCTCTTCCAAAAGAAATTTTTCATACTGGTATTCTTCAGTTTGATACCCGAGTAACATGGAACCTGTGTCAATAACCTTAACGGCAGTCGGCTGGCTGATGAGTTGTCTGGTCAACAAGGCTGTAACTGCATCGTTGGAAGCATGGGCAAAGCGCACCGGCCTTGGAGATGATTTCAAAACCCTCAAGAACCAGCTGGTGCAGCTTCATACCCTGCTTACAAGCGCCCATGGCCTTCCTACCAACAATAGTTCACTGAAGGATTTGGCTCTGGAGCTTCAGCAATTGGTGAATAAAGCTGAAAACTTGCTTGATGAATTGGACTACTACCGGCTGGAGGACCAAATTCAGCAGACAGGTACCTGACAAAAGTTATTCTTCTTTCATATTTACACAATCATAATTCGTACATGTATATATATTGAAATGAAATATAAAAAATTAAACCAAAATCTAGCTAAATTATGTCAACCAATTGATGATATTTTAAATCCCACTTGTGCACATTGAATATCTTGCAAGATGTTATTTTGACTTTTTATGATTTGTAAACTCCCCATGTCAAAAATCCACAATTAACAATCAATAAGTACTAACTTATTAAACAAAAGGAATTAGACAAATCAACTATGGATTCATAAAACATCAAGTACCATGAAAGAGAGGACAGCCAAATAATGCACCCCGTAAACAAAGAAGCTCTCTGTTTTTCCCACTGTTTCCCTTTTATGTATATCGAAAATTTTGCCAAAATTGTTACTAATATCCAAACAAAAATATTAAATTTTAAAATCTACACCTTGTTGGACGAGATTTCGAAAAATGCCCAAACTGCAGATTTATTATCCAGTTTTAGGCCGAATTACCGCAAATTTCTTTCTCAGTTTTAGAATTTCAAAACCACAAAAAAAAATTGTGGTTTTGGTTTTGGAATTCCAAAACCGCAAAATAAATTTCTGGTTTTGGTTTTTTAAAATTCCAAAACTACAAATGTAATTTGCCGTTTTCAATAGCTTATATTTTTTGCTGACAAATTAATTTCGTTTTGGTTCTGACGCTCTGACAAAGGTATGATTAAATAAATTAAATTTTTTGTTTTTTGAAAAATAGAAGGATTATAATATTTTCTGTATTTATCTAGAAGTGACTTTTGAACAGGGATCAATAACTCAGATTCAAAACATTGTTATTTTTTTCCAATAACACGCAAAGAAATATTTTAATTTTTGTTACATCCGCAAAATATCGGGCCTAAAAAATGTTGATCCGGTTATTTATCGCAGTCTTTTTTAATAAATCAAATTATATAGTATTTCATCTCTTTTTAAAGAAATATATAAAATATTTCTAATATTTCAATACAAAAAATAAATAGATTATAAATAAAAAAAACATAGAACCGGGGATTAATTCTCCGGTTCTTAGAACTAGGAATTTAATCTCTGGTTTCGGACTATTTAGAACCGGAATTTTTTTTTGCGAAAAGTTTGAATGAAACCGGAAATTTAATCTCCGGTTTGGACAGATTTCGAAATTCATATGGATGAGGTGTACATTTTGAAATTTAATATTTTTTTTGGATATTAATAAAATTCCAAAAATTTTGCCAATAATAATAAAATGATACGAACAAGAGAATATCTAGGAGGAACTAATAATCAGCTAAGCGACTTGCTGCTGAACACTTAGGCTGATCGAGCACGCCTGCAAACCAAACAATATTAAATTATTCCTTAAATACCAAGCATCTTTCTTTGATCTAAAATCAACAAATTTCCCACCGTTCCTAAAAGAAAAATGGAGATGGAAGAGAAAGCTCTGGTTTGAGATAATCCTCTGTTTAGAAAGTTGGAGAAGAAGTGATGTGCTGTCTATTTATTCCAGAAATGGACGTCACCGTTACATCCTTAACATGTCTTATTATCCCAGAAGTTATGCTAGATGACCATTTCTTTATTTTACAGTCAGAGATTAGGATTCAATTAAAATTTATTTCCGTAATTGGTACAATTTTTCTAACAGGTAACCAGGAGAAAGTAAACTGCAGCAATAAATCATCAGCTGCATCCTCTTCTTCTGCCTTTCGGCTCGCAAGCCGTTCCATCCTTTCGACTTTCAAAGGGATGTCTTGTTGCTCTGCACAAGATGTGCAAGGTTGAGAAAACAGAATTAATCTGTCCCAAAGGATGAAAGATTTAGCCGAGCAGTTGCAGAAATCTGAGGAGAAAGTACGCAAGGCTGTGGAAACAGAATCACAGGTTATAACTGCCCGGAATACTGAAATAAGTCAAACTGAAGCAACAAACATACGGCAAACAACAGCATTTCCCATAGAACCTATAGCTTTTGGGAGAGACCAAGAGCTTGACAAATTAATGAACATAATAACAAATGAAGAAATGGCAAAAGTTGGTAAGGTCCCTGTTCTAGCAATAGTTGGTAATGGTGGTATGGGGAAAACTACCCTTGCTAGGAAAGTTTTCAATGATCCAAAAGTTCATAGCTACTTTGAGGTTAGATCCTGGATTTGTGTATCCACTCAGTTTGATAGTGTCAGACTTACACGTGAGATGCTAGAAGCTGCATGTGGCAACAGATATGGCGAACTCTGTAACCTCAACGAGCTCCAAAATAAACTCAAGGAAAAATTGGGGTCCAAGAGATTCCTACTAGTTTTGGATGACATGTGGGAAAATGAAGATAAGACCCAATGGGACTTAATGGTGGCTCCATTAAATTATTGTAGTGTAAAAGGGAGCATAATCTTAGTGACGACTAGAAACACAGATGTTGCCAAAATGGTTGATGCAAGAGATAATATTATTGATTTGCAGGGTCTAGATGAGAATGCATTTTTATCATTCTTCAGTACCTGTATATTCAATGATCCAAACTTTGGAGGAAAATGGAGGTCTAGAAAAATCGGACAAGAAATTGCCAATAAGTTGAAGGGTAACCCACTAGCAGCAAAAACTCTGAGTGCTCTGTTAAAAGAAAATCCTGATGAGAGATATTGGATGCAAATCAGGGATAGCGAAGAGTGGAAATCTCAGAGTGGTCAAAATGATATTATGCCGGCACTCCGGTTAAGTTATGAGCAAATGCCCTTTCATCTCCAAAGGTGTTTCTCATATTGTGCTATTTTCCCAGAGGATCACCCTTTTACATGTGAGGAGTTGGTTTATCAGTGGATGGCTCAAGGTTATCTCGATGTAAGATTTGAAGGGACAAGGATGGAGGATATTGGGAGAGCTTACTTCAATGATCTGTTCAATCGTGGTTTCTTCCAAACCAAACAATCAACTGAGTGTTATACTTTTCATGACTTGATTCATGATTTAGCCCATATGGTTGCCTTCAAAGAATGTTTAACCATTAATGATCCCAAATCTAAACAAATTCTCCCAACCATACGTCATTTGTCGATTTTTAATAGTAAAGAAATGGTCAAAAATGAAGAAGCAATAGTCAAGGTATTGGAGTGTTTGGAAGGAGAAAATCTAAGCACGATATTTAATTTGGACAAGTTGCCTTCCCTTATTTCCCGTAGTATTTTGGACCTGCTAAAAAGATCAAAATTTCTCCGTGCAGTGAGATTAGATCTATGTGGCTCGGTACAACTGCATAATTGTAACTTCCAGAATTTTGTTAGCCTCCGGTATCTAGGATTATTTATGTTGGATTTTGACAATAGCTGGACCCTTCCAAGAGAAATATGTAGGCTATATCACCTAGAAGTATTGGAAATAGAATATGGGTATCTTTTTTTGGATGAGTTGCCAAATAATTTTAGTGACCTTGTGAGCTTGCGGCATTTTATTGTTGGAGGGCAGCTGCACTCTAAGATATTGGGTGTAGGGAAGCTAACCTCTCTGCAAGAACTGAATTATTTTCTATTAAGTATATAATAATATTGGGTGTAGGGAAGCTAACCCATCTGCGATATTTTATTTATTTATTTTTTATTAAGTATATAATAATATCTTCACACATGTGAAATTTTGTAACATCCGGCAATCTATTTATTTTCCTAAATTAACTTGGATTTAATTATAATTTTGTAAATTGAAAGATTTCTTATTCAAAATGGCAAAAAGTTTAAAAAAAAAAACAGAGAGAGAGACCAACGTGACAGGTCTCATGCACGGAATTTTGTTACCGCTGTAAATTCCTTTAAAATCTCTCTCTCAATGATTCATGAAAGGAAAACAAAAAATGAAAAAAAAAAGTGAAAATACAAAGATAAAAACCGAAGAAAATGAAAGAAACATATGAGAAAGGAAAATAAATATTTTGATATTGATTCTCTATTCGGTTAGAATTCCGATTACGTTGCATTGAATTTGAACAGTTGTTGCAATTAAATTTGAATGTTCGAATTCGATATTAGATGATGAGAGCATATTTAATAGGATAGCGGGTCTGAGGTTCGAATTTGATTTGTCAAATGATATGATTTTGTGTTGTGAGAATTTGGAAAATTATATGATTGTGTGAAATGAAATGATATGGATATTGTGTGACTTGTTTTATTGATAATCCAGACTCAAGTGTTACTGTTGGTTAAATATGCAGACATAATTTGATATGAAATTGTGTAGATTAATCCAGCATATTTGAATGGTTGTTAAATAATCAGTTAATGAGCTTTGTAGCTGATTTCGTAGTGTTTTTGTTTGTAAGGTAGGTTGACTGGACGAAGAATGAAGGCGAGGGTGCCATTCTTGTCGCGACTCCCGGCCCGGCAACAGAGTCGTGACAAATTTACTATTAATCCATGTAATTATTTAACGTACATCTCTGTAATCCACATCCCACCGCCATTAAAAATAACAAAACGGGTTGGTGTCAAATTTGGAGAAATAACTCAATATTCCTCAATTCTCCTCTTAGGAAAATATCGGGGGTTTTGTGTATATGAGAGAAAACTAATTTTTTTTTGTAAGGTGACTTGTACCACATATGCATCGATCTCTGAATAGAGAATGAAACATGTAACATGTTACGCATATCACGTTCCATGTTAATATACATAAGCCTTGACTTTGACAAGTGACATGTCATGCTTAGACGTGTCAAATATATAAGGCATATTTCTTAGGAAGGCTCATGAGCACTAGCTACTTGTGGACACGGTGTGGTGTGTCTAACATATATTAACCAAAATGCTGTGCAAAAGCGTGGCACATGATGTTTTACATTCCCTCTCTTTGTTCTTCTCCCTCCAATCATGTCATGCAGTAGTGGTACTAAACTAAAAAAGTTAAAGTGAAAGTAACTATCACTTCCGAGATTAATTAACCTCGTTTCAGTGGTGGTATAAAATTGTTAGGAACCCAATAAATGAACAGATTTGTCACTTGATAGATTTGAGAACCACATCAAACCAGATAAACGGCACCATTGTTTTCTGTGCATTACTGGATAAAGGGCACCATTGTTCTCTCTCCTCTTTCCCTTTTTCTCTTTAACTTTGTCCATTTGTCTTTTGGAATTTTCTATGGCCAAAACAATACTATCAATCGTACAACTACTTTAATCTAAATACTGAACACATTCTCACTTCTTGTTTCATAAAAAGAGAAGTTAGCCCTTGAAACTCATATCAATTACAAAATATCATAGCATATTAAGATTTTAATATTTACAATGCGTATATCTATCACTCTATTGTATATCGGGTTGAGATAATTTATAAAAAAAGAATACTAGACTTATTTTTTCTAACAAATGAAATTTAATATTGAGTATCACTAAAAGAATGGGACAGTATCCGCGAGGATATACTGCAGAATGGTGTTTTTTTTCTATTAGCGACAGGAGTATCCGCGAAGGTATACCGATAGTATCCCTCGCTGATACTGTCCCAAATAACTATATAATTATCAGACAATTCACAAAATTTATCTATTAATTTTAGTGTTAATTTTAGTACTATCTATAGTTGTATTCATTTTAGTGTTCAAAATATATGAGAAATATTACATACAATCTAGTGTTAAATGGATAAGGTCAATTCTAACAGGTAAAGGTAAGGTCAATTCTTAACGGGAAGGGTAAATATGAATAAGGTCAATTCTTAGTGGATATGGGTACAAAAATTCTTCCCTCGTCCTACTCATATCGTAACCATTGACACCCACATGTTTGTTTCTTCTTATCCTTTGAAGTTTGAACATTTATTTGTTATTATTTCTTGGGTAAAACGCTTTGATTTTGTACCAAACCTAATCAGCAAGTATGGGATAGATGAACTAATAAGTTTGCATATATGCTAAAAGCTGACGTTGTCTAAAGTTGAGTTCATGAAGGAATAATTAAAGTTGAGAATATATATATATATATATAGAGAGTAAGGCTACGGTGCTTTGCAAAGTAAACCACCCCGTTTACTTCGGGTCATTTTTTGGATTTTGAAAATCGAAACAACCGATCCGAACCGTTCAACATGTTCTAAATATTGAAATGAGCTTGGAGACCAAATTTTACATTTTTTGAAATTTTTTTACTATTTATTAAGCCACTTTGAAAGTTGCTGATCCGACGGTGAACAGTAAAAACAGTAAAATTTTCTGGGCCACCGGATCAGAAACTTTCAAAGTGGCTTAATAAATAGTAAAAAAATTCCAAAAAATGTAAAATTTGGTCTCCAAGCACATTTCAATATTTAGAACATGTTGCACGGTTCGGATCGGTTGTTTCGATTTTCAAAATTCAAAAAATAACCTGAAGTAAACGGAGTGATTTACTTTGCAAAGCACCGTAGCCTTACTCATATATATATATATATATATATATATATATATATATATATATATCATTTCTTTAAATGAAAAAGAAAAGAAAAAGATAAAGAAAGGTATCCAAATTAATGAAAGTTCACCGGTAGGCCCAAGTAATCTTTCACACAATGTCAGGCTCAGGATATAAAACATCAAACTTTTCTAAAGTGCCATGTGCAGGCATTACTGAGTGCTATATATTTTGAATTGTTTGAACTTTCTTGGCAGGTTTCCAAGAACAAATAGGTTATTTCTGTACTTTTGACGCGTAGTACTCAAGCATATACTTAAATATAATGTATATACGTTAAAAGTGGAGAAATAAATTATTTTCCCTCAGAAAAAATCAATTGGAGGGAAGAATACATGATTCAAAGTTTTGAGGTGTATGCATTAACTTAAACCCTAAAAAAATTGCAAACACATAACACAACTATTATTATTATTATTATTATTATTATTATAATAATAATAATAATAATAATAATAATAATAACTATAATAATTCAGTGTGCTTTGCAAATTGGTCCTTGTTGTGTATTCCCATATGGTTGCTATCTGCCAGGAGATATCAGACAACATACATTGGTCTGATTGTTTTGAAACTTGTAATTTAAAAACAATTTCTATCAATGAAACGGGCCTATGCCTTTATGAAAAAAAAAATTTATCAAGAAATTTAGAAGCTTTTGTAAAGAGATGTGCGTTTTTTTAAATGTGACTAATTATTTTGAAAAAATAATAAATAAATTGTAGCAAATATATAAATAATACTTATCAGAATTCTAAATAAAAAATTTGTAAGTATGATTAAGTAATATCCGGTTGATAACTCAGCAGCTCTTCTTTTATGGTCAAAGCAGATGAGGATGTGGACCCTATTTGAAGTGCCGCTTTTCATACAGCCACATATGTCTATTGATCGTCACGGAAAATCAATGTTTTTACAGTCGATGTTCATTATAAATGTTAAAGGAATCCAATTAATGCTGCTTTAATTTGTTGCTTCGATTCTTTAAAAGAATCCAACCAATATTTCAATTCCTTATAAAGAATCATATATTTACTTTTTCTGACAAAATATTATATATATATATATATATATATATGAGTGAGGCTATGGTGCTATGCATAGCACCAATGGCTAGTGTACTACGGCTCAACATGGTACTTTTTAAAATCCTAACGGTCGATCCGAACCGTTTAATATGATATCCATATGAATATGTACTTGCAAACTAAATTTTATATTTTTTTTAATTTTTTATTATTTTTTTAGATAGGTAGAAAAATCAGTGTTTTCTGAGAATTCTGGACCATCAAAATTTTTATCTACCTATCTAAAAAAATAGTAAAAAAATTCGAAAAAATATAAAATTTAGTTTGCAAGTACATATTCATATGGTTATCACATTGAACGGTTCGGATCGACCGTTAGAATTTTAAAAAGTACCATATTGAGCCGTAGTACACTAGCCATCCGTGCTATGCATAGCACCATAGCCTCACTCTATATATATATATATATCTATATATATATATATATATATATATATATATATATATATATATATATATAATATAGAGTAGAACTAGGGTGCTCTCGAGTTCACCAAGCCCTTGGTGAACTCAAGTCCAAAACTCATTGGATCGGCTTCAAACGACGAAT
This sequence comes from Carex parvula, assembly GCA_025461045.1. Classification (NCBI taxonomy): domain Eukaryota; kingdom Viridiplantae; phylum Streptophyta; class Magnoliopsida; order Poales; family Cyperaceae; genus Carex; species Carex parvula. The sequence continues at coordinate 618,907 of JAJGRW010000748.1, forward strand.
CCGACCGTTGAAACCCATCTACCTTACGAATGATGCGTCTACATGCAAAAATTTTAAATTTTGAAATTAATTTGGCATAGAGTCAAGTGGTCAAAATTAGAAGGTTAATAAATTAATTTTAATGCGTTCATTTTTTTACGTTTTTTGACCACTTGACTCTATGCAAAATTGATTTCAAAATTTAAAATTTTTGCATGTAGACGCATCACTCGTAAGTAGACGGGTTTCAACGGTCGGATTCGTCGTTTGAAGCCAATCCGATGAGTTTTGGACTTGAATTCACCAAGGGCTTGGTGAACTCGAGAGCACCCTAGTTCTACTCTATAATATATATATATATTTTAAATTTTTATTTTGTTGTTTTTTCCTACTCATTTTAACGAAAGTATTAGGGAGGTATAATATAATAATTTCGCCAGATCTAAATAGAAATATTATGTTACCTTAGGTGATATGAATACCCGTCACCTGGCTCAATTGTAAATTCATTCCTTAAGCTGATGTTTTCACTTTTGATATCATACCACTTTACCACATAACATGCAAAATTGAAATTCATCCATAGCCTATAGCATGATGGACCCAAAAAATATGATCGGATGGAATATAATCTTATAAATATTTCAACAATATTTATATTTTTGTAATTTGTTTTGAAGCAAATATAATAACATCAACATATTTTTTAAAATTTATTTTGTAGAGGATGCTCCCCAGCCCCTTCGTCTAGGATTGCAAAGTTTCTTTATGGCATATTTAAAATAAAGATCATGGATTTGTTAATTGAAGAAATTTAGCTCTTTTTTATCCAAAATTTAGCTCCTTTTTTTTAATCTACTTAGCTAAACATGCATCCACCTTTTGTTAACTGTTAAATTACTTGCTACTGAAACCATAAAACTTCTTTTTATACCCATAAAACTTCTGAAACCCTCCTTTTATACACAGCCTGCTTGGTTTTACCTGTTAAATAAGAAATCATTGCCATTATCATGAAAATCATAAACTTATTAGTTTTAATTTTTGTGGTTCTTGATAAAATCAACTCATTCCTGTGTAATCAAGCACAACAACAAACTGCACTCATCATGTTTAGATATACTTTACTTTTGAATTTACTCGAAGTATAAGCAAACTCTATTATGTCAGAATTAAATGCCACTGTTTGAAATAACCTTGGCTTCTTCCCGTTCAAAAGCAAATTGGCTGAGTTAATACTATCTATTGTCTCTACCTGCCCACAAAATGGACGTGCCAAATCTTCGAAGGAACCTTTCTTTATCAAGGTTATCATAGCACAACATATCAAGGACATAATTTAGATATATAAACTAGAAATAAATACCCAACATGACGAATGACTGCAACATATCAAATTTCACCATATTAGAATAATATTTGGAATCAAAATAAATCCTAATATAGTAACCCTAAGTGGGATTAAAATTAACCCAAGTGGCAGCAGGAATGATCTACATTTAAGTTGTCACATATATTAATATGCGGAAACGCACCTCAAATCTTGACCTTTACTCTTGAATACCTGAAACCAACATAAAAGAAAACAGTTGAGAAAAAATTTCTTGGTCTTAATATATAGCAGTATTAAATGGTATTAAATACCAATCAGTAGGTAAATTTGTAACTAAAATAACATTGCAAAAGCACTAATAACTAAAAGAGTTAACAAGGCAGTCAAATTAAACGAAAAGCTAAATTAATACTATGTTAAACTTACTTGGCTCATAATGCATAATTGATATCGGAGAGCTATACCAGACTAGGCACAAACCAAGAGTCCACTAAATCAAAAGGGCAAGGCAGCACAACACTTGTACCATCTCCTATGTTGTACCTACAAAGATATCGCCCGTTTTTCAAGAAGTAAATGCAATTCCCATTGAATCCAGAAAAATTACTTGCACAAACAGATAATCCACGGTCATATTGCAGAAACAACATTTGGTCACCGATATCAGTGATTTTCACCCAACAAGGTTTCCGCTCACCATCACTGAAATAAAGACAATATATATCAAAGTGGCATGACTCTGCCATGAAATGATGGTACAATCTTAGGATCTTTCCTCCTGACTCGACCATAATTGTGCGAACATTTAGAAGAGGTTTTGTGCCCTTTGGTTGTGCGACTTGATATGCCATTTTCTTGGTTGCAATATCAATAACATTCGTAATGCTAGTTTCTTCATTGTTGCTGAAGTATTATCCCATACATAATGCACTACAACTGTAGCAGTCTCTGATCCCTTCTACATAGCCCCAATCATCAGCCATAGGTCGCCAAAAAGCCATAATATTGGGTTTGGTATCCCAGTCCGCTATCCCTGATATCACGACAATATCGCCGCCTTCAATTGGATCTGGACCAATATAGTCCAGGAACCCGCTACCGAGTACATTAAGAGAAGGGACATGGATCTGATCATGAGTAAGAGGATTAAGGAGATACCTCTCAAAATTTTCCGAGTAAGAGGCAAGTAAGTACCGGCATCCAGGTCCATCGAGCCAGGCACGACTGGAACCTGGACATGTGATAGTATGCACTTTACTAGATGAGAGACTGTAGAAGCGTATAATGACGTTTTCAGGGTTTTTATAGTCTTGACGGTGCTCTAGAAGCCAGGGCAGTTGTGGAGGAGGATCAGTGACTGTGGCTGATAACTGCCAGCTCTTGCACACAGCACGGAAGCGTATGAAATCAGAGATATTAGGTAGCTTTTTGCTGAAGAGATGGAGAATGTCTTCTGGAAGTTCAGACCAGTTTCTTGTTGAAACACAAACTGTTGAAGGTCAAAATTAGATTAGACGTGCTTTAGACGTGTTTAAGCTATATTTAGAATTGTTGCAGCAGAAATATAAGTGGGTAGTTATTTAATGTTAGTGGGGCTATAGTTAGCATTATTTATTTGTAGCAGTAGCTAAAATAGAAGAGCTATTAGTTAATTTAGGAAGTCAAAAGTTCCAAATTTAGGTAGTCAGTTTTGTGTATGAGAGGCTATATAATCAGCCTTTGTATTTGTGTTTATGTGTACGAGAATAACAAGTTAATTAAAGAGTTTGCTGCAGAAACTCTCTCTGTCTTCTTCTTCTTTACAATCTGTCTTCTATGTTAGGTTAGCCATTTTTTAATTGTTTACAACAATTTGTTGTAAACAATTAAAAATAGCTAACCTAATAGAGAAGATAGATTGTAAAGAAGAAAGAAGACAGAGAGAGTTTCTGCAGCAAAATCTTTAATTAACTTGTTATTTTGGTACACATAAACACAAATACAAAGGCTGATTATATAGCCTCTCATACACAAAACTGACTACCTAAATTTGGAACTTTTGACTTCCTAAATTAACTAACAGCTCTTCTATTTTAGCTACTGCTACAAATAAATAATGCTAACTATAGCCCCACTAACATTAAATAACTACCCACTTATATTTCTGCTGCAACAATTCTAAATATAGCTTAAACACGTCTAAAGCACGTCTAATCTAATTTTGACCTTCAACAGTTTGTGTTTCAACACTCCCCCTCAGCGGTAAAACGATTACATCTGGGATACACCTATGTGTTCCCTGTTGAGTTCAAACTTCTCCTTTGTTAGCACCTTCGTAAAGATGTCTGCAAACTGTTCGTCAGTTCGACAAAACTTCAACTGCACTTCTTGTTTCTCGACTGCATCTCTAGTGTAGTGATACTTGATGGCAATGTGCTTGGTTCTGTCATGGCTGATTGGATTCTCGCTGATTGCTATGGCAGATTTGCTGTCACTGTAGATAGTGACTGGTTCCTCCATTTTGCTGTTGACATCCTCCAATATTCTTTTGAGCCAAATGGCCTGTGCAACGGCTCTTGCTGCTGCAACGTATTCTGCCTCGGCTGATGACAAGGCGACCACCGTCTGTTTCTTGGATGACCAAGAGCAAATACCTGATCCAAGCGAGAACGCATAGCCTGAAGTACTCTTCATGTCGTCTTGGCATCCCGCCCAGTCGCTATCGGTGTAACCAATCAGCTTTGAGTTGTTGACAGGTTTGTACCATATGCCATAATAAATAGTGCCTTTGATGTACCTTAGAACTCGTTTTGCCGCTGTAAAATGTTTTTGAGTAGGACAGTCCATATACCTTGATAAAAGGCTTGAGCTGAACATGATGTCCGGCCTTGTTGCAGTCAAGTACAATAAACTTCCAACTAAACTGCGAAATTCAGTTGGATCTTCTTTTGCCGAACCATCTTCCTTCTTGAATTTTTCAATTGGAACAAGTGGTGTTGTGACACTCTTGCAATCTTGCAACCTATTCTTTTTCAATATGTTTTCTGCATATTTCTTCTGAGATATGAATATCCCATCTTCAACTTGAACCACTTCTATACCTAAGAAGTATTTCATCAATCCAAGGTCACTCATTTCATAGGTATTCATCATGTCTCCTTTAAACATTTGCATCATTGCTTCACTGTTGCCTGTGTAGATCAAATCATCAACATATAGAGCAACGATTAAAATGTGAGTACCTCTTTTCTTCACATAGAGAGTTGGTTCTGACTTGCTCTTCTCAAACTCGTTTTGCAGAAAATATTTGTCAATTTGACTGTACCACGCTCGTGGAGCCTGTTTCAGTCCATAGAGCGCCTTCTTCAATTTGTAGACTTTGTTATCTCCCCCTTGAGCTAAAAATCCTTCGGGTTGCTCAACAAAAATTTCTTCGTTAAGTTCTCCATTTAAAAAGGCTGATTTGACATCTAGTTGATAGATGCGCCACTTTTGCTGTGCAGCTAGGGCTATGATCGTACGGATTGTTTCTAAACGTGCAACTGGTGCGTATGTCTCAAAGTAGTCGATTCCAGGTTTTTGCTTGAACCCCTTTGCAACGAGCCTTGCCTTAAACTTCTGAACTGAACCATCTGGATTCAACTTGGTCTTGTAAATCCATTTAACACCAATTACACTTCTATCGGTTGGTCTGTCCACTAACTCCCATGTATTATTTTTCTCAATCATCCCAATTTCTTGCTCCATGGCTTCTCTCCAATTTTCGTGGTGTTTTGCTTGCTCAAACGATTGTGGTTCAACCACCGAGAAATTGCATCTTTCTGTTCTTTCATATATTTCAGCCAAGGTTCTAACTCTACTTGGAGTAACTGCTAATGTAACATCAGGATGCTGTGAACTGGAGCTAATGGGTTGCGAATTAGAGGCATTTGGTTGCGGGTTGTCTTCAGGTTGCAGGTTGTCTTCAAGTTGCGCAGCTGAACTGCTGCTGGGGTCTCGGCTGGGTGTGGTTTGTGGTGGTTGACTTGGAGCTGCTACATTTGGTATGCTTTGGACATCTTGGTTTTGAAATATGATGATTGGTGTTGGTTGACATGTGGGTAATTGGTTATTTTCCCAATTATAGACTTCTTTCTCATCAAAGATGACATCTCTACTAACAACCAATTTTTTCTTCTCAAGGTTATACAATCTATACCCTTTGGTGCCATCCGAATATCCCATAAAAATACAGCGTTCACTTTTATCATCGAGTTTAGATCTATTTTCCTTTGGGACATGGGCATAGCATACTGAACCGAAAATTTTCAAATGACTAATATTGGGAGTGGTTCCGCTCCATGCTTCAATTGGGGTTTTATTTGGTACAGCTCTTGTGGGACTTCTATTCTGGATATAGACAGCCAAAGAGACTGCTTCTGCCCAGAATTTTAATGGTATACCCTTGTCTTTGAGCATGGCTCTTGCCATTTCTACTATGGTACGGTTTTTACGTTCGGCAACACAATTTTGTTGAGGGGTATAGGCAGTTGTGAGTTGTCTCTTAATTCCATGATCTTCACAGAATTTAACAAATTGGTTGGATGTATATTCTCCACCTCTGTCACTTCTTAGCACCTTGATTTTGAAATCACTTTGGTTCTCAACTAGAGCTTTAAACTTTCTGAATACTTCAAGTGCTTGTGACTTTTCTTTGAGAAAATAAACCCAAGTCATTCTTGTAAAATCATCAACAAAGATCAGAAAATACCAATTTTGACCTTCTGATGGTGTTTGCATTTTGCCACAGATGTCGGTGTGAATTAACTCTAATGGTGAACTTGCCCTCCATGCACCCCTTTTCGGAAAAGAGTTTCGATGTTGCTTGCCTAGAATGCACCCTTCACAGGTTTGACGGTTTGTGTTGATCTCAGGTAGGCCTTGTACCATCTCCTTTGATTTCAGCAGTTTGAGTGCACTATAGTTGAGATGACCGAACCGCTTGTGCCACAGAATTGACTCATCTACAGTTTCGGTTTGAAGAACTAGATGTGGAGTATGCTTTAATTGTAACACGAAGTTTCTGTTGTCTTCCATCACAATATTTGCCAGCACTTGGCCATGCCGATCAATTATCTTGCAGCCATGCTTCTCAAAATGTACTGCATAACCGTTTTGAACCAATTGCCCCACACTGAGAAGATTCTGCTTCAGATCGGGTACTAGTAGCACATCCCTTATCAACCGTGAACCCATCTTAGTGTGTACTGCAATGTTTCCCTTGCCCTTGGCTTGAACCAATGCACCATTTCCCATTCGAACATTTGTTTCAAATGAGGTGTTTATTTCATGGAAGATCTGATGGTTGCCGGTCATATGACTTGTACATCCGCTATCTAGATACCAGATGTCGCCTCTTTCTTCACTTGCAGAATGACATGCAAAGAAGATGGTTTCTGAATTTTCCCTCTGTTCTGTGAAGTTTACTTGAGCAGGAGGTGGCTGTGCTTGATTTGTGGCTTGGTTGGTTCGTTGAGAATTGTTTGTTCTGCAGAGCCGAGCTATATGGCCTTTCTTTTTGCATTTGTTGCACAGTTTGGTAGACCAACAATATTTGGTATCGTGGGAATCCTTCTTACAGATTTCACACCACCGGTTGGCCTTACTAGATTCGGCATTACCATCTATTTCAGGTTTTTTCTGACTTTCTTTTTTCCGAAAATTTCCAGATTTGAAATCTGGACTTGCCTTGAAGGCATTTTCATTAGACAAGTTTCTTAGCAATTTTCTCTCTTCATGTGCTTCAAGAGAACTAATCAACTGTTGTATGGGTAGGGTTGCCAGGTCTTTTGACTCCTCTATAGCAGTAACTATAGAGTCAAAACTCTCAGGTAGGCTAATCAACATTTTTTCCACAAGTTTTTGATCGGTAATATCTTTATCACCAAGCGAACGCATCTGATTAACTAAATCCATAACTTGTGAAAAATACTCTTTTACCTTCTCTGAGTCTTTCATTTGCATGTTTTGGTATTGTCTGCGTAAGGTTTGTAATTTGACAACTTGCACCTTAGCCGATCCTTTGAACTCTTGTTGCAGCATGTCCCAAGCATCCTTTGATTTGGTTGCGTTGATGATGCGTGAGAAAATGTTTTCTGCTACCCCTTGTTGAATAAGGAATAGCGCTCGTGCATCTTTCATCTTGTCTTCCTTCAACTTCTTTTTTTCGTCTTCTGTTTGTTGGTGGTCGGCGGCATACGTGGTATAACCATCTTCAACGATATCCCACAAATCTTGTGAGAGTAGTAGAGTCTCCATCTTCGCTTTCCATATGCCGTAGTTGTTACCGGTCAGCATAGGAGCTGGGAATTGCGCCATGTTTGCGCCTGAAGACATTGCTTCAATGCTTCGTCGATGGGAGATTTTCTTCTACTCTTTGGATTGCGCCCTTTATGGCTCTGATACCAAATGTTGTAAACAATTAAAAATAGCTAACCTAATAGAGAAGATAGATTGTAAAGAAGAAAGAAGACAGAGAGAGTTTCTGCAGCAAAATCTTTAATTAACTTGTTATTCTGGTACACATAAACACAAATACAAAGGCTGATTATATAGCCTCTCATACACAAAACTGACTACCTAAATTTGGAACTTTTGACTTCCTAAATTAACTAACAGCTCTTCTATTTTAGCTACTGCTACAAATAAATAATGCTAACTATAGCCCCACTAACATTAAATAACTACCCACTTATATTTCTGCTGCAACAATTCTAAATATAGCTTAAACACGTCTAAAGCACGTCTAATCTAATTTTGACCTTCAACAGTTTGTGTTTCAACATTTCTCTCATGACTTAGGACGACATCCGTACTGCTTCTCTCTCCTGGTTTCGCCATTAGTCTGTTACAGTACATGTTATTTTGTAATTTTCCATAATTCAATAGTAGTAAATGAATAGAATTCCAACCTAAACCTGACAGTAGACTAGGACCAAAAATTGTATCAGTAAACAAAAAATGCAGTGAATCCCCAATTTATAACTCACTACATTGCATGTCATACTGAAAACCTTGAACAATACCTACTAAGGCATGATTGCAATACTGATCTTAACCTAAATTCAACCAAAAAAATATTATTTTAGTTCAACATAAAGAAAATAGTTCATACATGCGAAAAATGAACAATATAGGCATCCAAGAAAGCACAATCAGAGAAGATAAAGGTTCTCAGCAACTAAAGAATGAAGTTCAACAAAGAAAGAAACATACCACATTTGAGAAAGACCAATACAACAACTATAACCTAATTCTATCCCTATTCAACCAAATTAAAAATCCAAACAGAAAAGAAGGTTCTCAGCAACTAAAGAACATCACTTAACACATTTAAAACACCTGGTTCTTCTCCTATTCTCCCAATTAAAAAGCCCAAACAGTGTAGAGGGTCGAGCATTTTTCCAAATATTCAACCGACTTTGCTAGGGTTTCTATTGTAGATGAAGATTGGTCGAAGCTGCCATTCAGTTTTATCTCTACCCAAATTGAACATGGCTTTTTGTACAAACCCCTAACCGGTATCCAGTCCAGTATCCTCTTGGTTTTGAAGAATGGTTTTTGAATTGGTTCAAAAAAATTGGAGTTTTTGGCATTTTCCGTTTGGTCGTTTTCCTCTAACTCTGAGGTCACTGCTGCCAGTATCAGAGAATTCATGGGGCAATTTACATATATCTGTCTATATCGCAATGAGCTGCTAGAATGGGTCAACTCTTCAGTTCTTCGACATATAAATGTGCCAAATCAGTATATGGGAAATCAGTACTGTTACTGATACAAAAACTATTTCAAGGCAGAAAATGTTGCCAGTCTAGCTTTATACCTAATACAGATACTGGTACAAACCACTATGGGTGACAAAAATGTTGCCAGATATGGAAATCAGTACTGATACTGGTACAAAATACTGTTTCTCTGATGATATTGGTTCAGGACAGCCGAAAACTATAATATTAGGTTCAGAACAATAATTAAGAAAAGGCCCAAACTAAAGAAAACACAAAAATATCACCAAAACTAAATTCTGACCTTGGTGCTGAGAGAGGGTTTCATTTGGGAGGTGAAGCAGCGGTGGAGGTCTCCTCAACCAGCAGTGACTGGGTGTGCTAGGGTTTTAGGAATAGAGGTGAAATTAGTGGTTTGATTTGTGAAACTTGAGTCTACAAGTATGGAATCAGAAAATTACTAAACGATCCACCTATTTTGTGAAAAGTAAGAAAGATTTGTAGGCGCCGAGTGTGTGTGTGTGACAGAGAGAGAGAGAGCAGAGAGAGGAAGTAGAGATATGCTCTACACACCGACTGGGTGTTGTAGGGTTTTGAGGGAGCGGCCTATTTGGCGTCTCTTTAGAGAGAAATGAAAAGAGGAATTGAATAGTCGCAAATCTAAAGACCAAAGAAAATCAACACACAAAACATAATAGGAAAACGACCCAACTGAAAATGAACACACAAAATGTTGAGCCGTGTTTTTTATTAATAGGAAAAACAAAAAAAAATATCGATAATGAGGAATAATTTTGCTAAATTTTGAAAAATAGAAAAAATATTATCGACGTTATGATCTATAACGTTCAGCTACAGTGTTTTTTACCATTTCTAAAAAATTCGCAAACTAAAGCAAAAAAAAATGTAGCTGGACGTTATGATCTATGATGTTCAACTAGAGTGTTTTTTGTTAATTAGAGATCATTAGCATCACATTAACTGGACGTTACAAACCATAACAATTTTCCTATTTTTCAAAATCTAGCAAAACTATTCCTCATTGTTGATACTTTTTTTTGTTTGTCCTATTAATAAAAAAAATGGAATGTTGAGCACAAAATTTAATAGCTATAATAGTTCAGACAAAACATGGATAAACTATATGATATAAAATTCTATGTGATATATGAAGTTGAAGAAAGCTAGGGTGTGATGGTCACCAAAAGGGTTTGGTAATCACAACTACAAAAGTATATCGGATCGACTTCAAACGAAGAATCATAACTGTTGAAATCCATGTACTTTATGAGTGATGCATGTACATGTAAAATTTTGAAAGTTTTGAATTCATTTGCTATAAGGTCAAACTGCCAAAGAAATGATAAAAATATAATATATAAAACAACTTATAAAACAACTTATAAAATATTCATTCCTTTGACCGCTTGACCTTGTAGCAAATAAACTCAAAACTAATTTTGCATATACATGCATCACTTGTGAAATACACGGATTTCAATAGTTTGGATTCGTCAATTGAAGTCGATCGGATATATTTTTAGAGTTGTGTTCACCAAATCCTTTTGGTGAACACATCACACCCTAGCTTTGCTCTATGAAGTTTATATATATGATTATAAATTACTTCTTATTTTCACTTATAAAGTTCACATGTATATGGTTACAAATTACATGTCATATATGATGTTTATATGATCAAAACTTATATGTCATGTATGATTATAAATTTCGTACATTATTAAGTTGCAATTGGACATCGGTTCACATATGTTAATATTACAATATTAAAATAACATCACGGTGAAAATGTTAATTGAAAATGAGGACTCAAATGTCCATTGCTTTATGATCCAATCGTACTCCAACATCTTTATCTTCAATTTCAAAATTTAGACAGACGATCCGAACTGCTCAACATGATATCCACGTTAAAATATGATTAGAGACCAAATTTTATATTTTTTGGAAATTTTTATTATTTTTTAAAATAGGTACAAAATCATTGTTTTTAGATGGTCCACAATTTCCTAAATAATAGTGATTTTGTACTCATCTTAAAAAATAGTAAAACTTTTCCAATAAATATAAAATTTGGTCTCCAATGATATTTTAACGTGCATATCATGTTGAGCAGTTCGGATCATCTGTTTGAACTTTGAATTTGAAAATAAAAGTGTTCAGATACGATTGGGACATGAAGCAATGAGGCATTTGTGCCCTCCTCATTGAAAATGTTCATCTTAAACATCGCTTCGCATATGTCCTTACACTGCAAAACAAAATCGAGAATTGCATGCAGTTTTGTTTAACGAATAACATCGCATCATTGAATATTACAATATTCAAGGAACTTTCCTTTTGTGTGTATCAAATAAAAAGTCACCTTAATATGGCTGTTTGTTTTTAGCATTTTGAAAAATTAATTCGAAGGAAGTGGTGTCATTGTCTTATTTTTTGCATCTACGGAAGGAAAGACAATAACATTCAGTATATATATAAAAAAATAACGGAAACATAATAATGTTGTTATGGTTCCTTCCATATTATATGAAAGATCAAATCTTTCCTCGAAATTAATTTTATCAGAATTATAAAAAATAGAGACAGAGGTCTAGTATCTATGGAAATTATTTGTATAAAAAAAAAATGTGAATTTGATTTTTCTAGAAAGGTTTTGAAAAAAAGTACATATTAAAATTAACGAAGTCCTTGATCCAATTAAAAAATTAAAAAAATTGTTTCTACTTCCATTGTAAGCATATAAAAATAACAACACAATTATATCAGAAATCCTTTTTTATTTTGTAAGAACGATGCTCAATAGCAGCCCAGCAGGATGATCAGTAGGAGCTGTTTGATATGCATCAAGATTCGTACACACTTCACCGTATCAATTTTAATGTTGTCGACATGAATTTTGATACAAATCGGATGGCTTATCTGTGCGGGCTGCATAAAACAGTACTATATCCTACCAGATTCATCGGATTTCCTTCCCGATCAACTTGGATTGCTTCCCAAGCTATCCAGAAGACCATAAAAAGGCTAGAACGCGCCAGGGAGAAATCATCCTTTGTTTTACCATTATTTTCCACATATTTCTCATCTCTCACGGTGATTTTTAGGACGGATAGAAGGCGAGTTGGGTGAGCGAATTAGAGATAGATTAGGGACAAAGCAAGAGATTTGTGTACTCTTTTCTTTACTTTTATTTCTATTTTTTCTAGTATGTTTCCTTTGTCTATTTCATGGATGTTAGCGCACCTGTCTTGATTGATGTTTGATCTTGTTGATTTAATTAATTTGCATGGTTTGATTGCTTAATATTAGTATCCCGCTTGGGTTTTGTAACTTTAGTAGCTTTGAACCAAGAATTGATAGCACCAAATTGTGTACATGAATACTTTAGAAAATTATATAGAATTTACCAAATTCAATCTAAGCCGGAACTACATGAATGAAAGGTTTGAATTAGGTGAAGTACTTAGCGGTGAAACCAAATATCTAATTGGGACTCCTAGATTTGTACTTAAATATTAGTATGAAGAACTTAACCATGAAGTATTGGTATTTAGGAATAAAATAGGCTAACATGTATCTATGATCTTTGTGACCCTTAAGGTGAATAAATTAATCGTGAAACTAGAGCGGTTTGACACAACATCAATTTACAAAAGTGACTCTTGATGTCATTTTAGGATTGGAAACCCATTAAATCAGACACAAGTATAGAAATTAATTGAGTGAATTGATTGACTTAATAGATAGTTAGCTGAAAGCCCTTAGACTCAAAACTTTGATTTACCAAAACTGATTAATCTTTATTTGCTTGTTTAAGTTGTTGTTTTACTAATCAAATTTCACAAACCACAACTGATTTACCAAAACTGATTAATCTTTACATCTAGGATTACTTAATTTAGTAAAAATTGATATTTTCCATTACCCCTTGGATCGATACTGATTTACTACATAAATAAATTGTGCGCTTGCAACTGATCTCTTATTGAGTATTTAGATTTTATAAATTTAAAAGCGAAAAAGTATATACAATAGCTCTAGAAATCTAATACCTAAATACACAACACTCTAAATGTTCCATTTGATCCATAGCAGCTTTTTTCTTTCTCTTTTTATCCCCATAAAAGTCTTTACCCTGAAGGATTTCATGATGCGTTAAGGCGGTAAAAATTAAATTTTTTGACCCTTTTACAAGCATCTATGGACCTACTTTATTGTGCTAATTCTATTCAAGTAATTCATATGCACGAATAATCATCTACTCATTCATTCATCAAAAATCTATTTACTAAAGGAGATTTGGATATACCTCTACCAAATGTCAATTTGGTAAATAGAGAAAAGTCGTATTCTCTTCTATGTCTCTTGGATATTTTTCTTTGTCGAAATAGCCTCCTAGTGTTCACCTTGAACTAAACAAGGATTAGAAAGATCTTGCTAGAGATCTTAATCTAATCTAAGCTTAGAACCTTGTTAATAACCCTTCTTATTCTTCTAATAATCCTTTATTAGAGAGACTAATATGAGTGGAAGAGGGGGCGGTGGCTAGGAGAGAGAGGAAGAGAAGAAAATAATTTTCAGAAAATTACTTATTGAGAAACTTCTCTACCTCTCATTATATACAAATATACTAGGGTTTCCATTGTGTAACATTCCTAGTATAATTCTCTTTAATTAAAAGACCCAAACCCTAGCCGTTGCTACAGTACGCGCTACAATAATTGCTACAATACCAGCTTCAACTCTTACTAATGCCTTTATGTATTGGTTTGAGAATGGTGCTGGTGGTATTGGGCTTTAATAAACTTATGTTATAACAATGTTCTACACATTTTTATATTTATGTGTCATGTATATTATACTATATAATGTGCACTACATTATACCAAATAATATAGATGCATATTTCTCATAAATTTATCTTCGTTCTAAGCAATCATGATGTTTAACATTTTATCACATGTTTAACATCATAAAAATAAAGTATTCTTCTTGTTTCTTGTTCAGTTGGTGTGACCTATATGGAGGATCTATGTTATGTTGGTAATAGCATAATAACATTTTATTACCATAAACGACAAGCGGTATTCTAACTGTACATTATAGTCACCCAAATAATTTAGATGTAAAGTATCATTTTACAATACACATCCTTTAAAGTAACGCTACAAATAACATTACTTGTGTCTATTCCTTGTCACATGATATTATGAATAATATACGAAGTAGGAATGTGTTATCTTTGTATTATATTTGTTCTTGGTCTCTTAAGTAAATTATTAATATATATAACTGCACTTCAGTTATATTGCATGCATTTTAATTCTACTTTACCAAGGGGCCCATAAATATCATTACTCATTATAAATGAGGGACAATAATACTGATATATGACTTTCTTCGGGACAAGTTATATACAAGGAACTAATATTTTTATCACCACTAATAATAAGTAGTTTATAATATTAATTACATTATGTACTTCCCATAAGAAAAAGAAATACATCTCATATCTCAGAATTCTAAGACACAATAAAAACATTAATGACACTAACATAATCTATATAATGTTTCAATCGTTAAGGCTGTTCAATATATGAAACATTTCATATACTCATGTTATTAAACGATAAGCCTTTATCAACATTCATAGAACTACGATGTACTTTAATCAACATGACAAACTTATCATGGTATATTAGTGTTCCATGCTAATAACTAAGTTTGTGAACATTTTAAAGATTTATATTTGTTATCATATACAGTTCTATGGTTCAAGACCAAGAGCATATTCTTGAACACTTTTAAAGATAAACATAAATATCATGAAACAAAATGAATATAACATTCAATTCATAACATAACATATAAAAGTAATTAACATAAGATAACTTTTAAAATACAAAACTAACATACCCACTCCTGAATTTTTTATTCTTCATATATGCCATAACTAACCAATTCTAAATGAGTTTAGAGGTTTCTCAGACCACCATTTCTGAATTAGTCTGACAAACTCTTCATTTTTCAGCCAATCTGGATCAAATCTGAAAATAGACTTCTGGTTATATGAATAACTAATGTCATATTTTAAGTAAGAAAGGTGTATGGTCTGCTCCATAGAAGCTAAGTCCTTGGATTTCATAAGACTTTATTGACCTGACCAGTCTAGAGAAACCAATATTATATCCAATAGTGCTTTATGTCTCTCATTAGATCATGCATAGTTCTAATGAGTGAGCCTAAGTTCAACTAGAAAGGAAATTAATATTAGGGAACCAATTCTAAATAAAATTCTTTTGGCTGGGTGTTTTAATTGAATTAACTAACATAATTTGTTTGCGTTTCAAGTTTTATTTGAACTCCTTGATTTTAGATATATATACTCAATGCATTATTGTTATAGATTCTACAATTTCATCCAAACTAAAGACAAAAAGACTTCAATTAATCAAATATCAAAAGTATTAGAGTTATAGTTTGCTAGACAAATAGATATGCATTATCTAGTCATCGTCTAGTCTATGGTTAAAAAATATATGATTCTCTGACATATATAGGGACTAAGAAGCAACTGATTTACTACTCTCTAGCAAGAAGAAACTTCAGTTTCTAATTAATTTTTTGGTGGATACTGTGGAGAGTTTCTACTTAGAAGTCTTAACTTGGTATAGGGTATTCTAGGAGGCCGTTTCGACAAACGGAGGTATCCAAGAGACTTAAAGAGAATAAGACTTCTATCTACTTACCAAATCTTCTTTAGTAGATAGATTTATCATAGATGAATGAGTAGACAATTATCTGTGCTTAAGAATTGCTTAAGTAGAATTACCATAATATCATCAAATAGTTCATATAGAAGAATCGTTTATAAATGTGCATCTTTTACTGACGGTTCTATTATATGAACCGTTGTGTAAGATTTGTATTTATTATTGTTGGTTATACATGGGAATGACACTAAAAAAATAGGTAGTACTTAAAATTCATATTAATATACATGCGAATGACACTCAAAAGCATGTTTTCTTTTTTATCACTAGTGGAGAATCAGACATCAGGAACGGTCAAAAAGGGACATTAGGAACGGACCTACGGGCGATACTGACCCAGGCGTTACTGATGGTACCACTAATTAGGATCGGTCAAACACAGATACTGATTCCCTAATAAGGATCGGTCGTTTGTATTAACCGATACTAATTCAGACAATCATGATCATACTATACTAAACAGCCGATCCTGATTCGTAGCTATCAGGATCGGATCTACTGTAGCACCGACACTGTTCCTTAGATATCAAGATCGGTCAATACTAAACAGCCGATCCTGATTTCATTTTTTTTTCAATTATTTTTGTACCACAATTCCAATTAATCATGCTGGTACACTCAACAATTCCAATTAATCATACTATATTATATCAAAATATCACTAAATAACACAATAATCAGAGTATCAAATTTACACAAATTATCTCATTAATATCCAATACTCCCAAAGTCCCAATACAACTGGTACTTTGTGACACCACTTGACATGGCAACCACTAATACGAACCACTCGAGACTCTTTTCTTTCTCGTATGCCACCTTGGCACCGGCAGCCAGCATGGCTGATACGTACTTTCCCAAATTTATAAGGTGTCCCATGTTGCCTTCTCCTTGCACACTATACCATAAAAAGGAATTTACAATCTTTCTCATAAAAAAGTATATGTACCATAGTTAAGGTTTTAATTATACAGAACATTGAAAGGGCAAACTAGCAACAGCAAAAACATCTGCAATACATTTTAATATAACTTTATGTTATTCCTAAATTCTTCAATAAGTTTACCCTATAATCCAAAAGATTGAGCTTGCACAAAAATAACAGCATAGTACAAGTGTTTCTACATGTGAAATATCTAACCTGAGAGCACAGCCAGTCTACAAGACCCCTTAACACACCATGATTTGTTGTCAGTTTGCTTTTTGAGCCTGATGATTCTCCATTCAATATCCCGCCATTTTGAACTTTTGGGCGCACACTGAAATGTGAAAGGTTAGATAAATAAATGAAACTAAGACACTCTATAGAGTAAATTAGAAAGGTCGAAGTTGCCAAAAAGGCGGAATAGAAAAAATACACTATTACCTTACTATTGTCGACAGAATTTTGCAACTCTTTTCTTGTATGAACCAATTACCTTTCCATAATAGCTTGTTCATTTTATCAAAGATATAATTAACAAAATTAACTACACTATTTTCTCATTGGCACTTCTTATTAACTTATGACATGTATAAATTTAACATTAAAGAAAAAACAAATAGAAGAGAAAGGTTGAAGTGCCTCCACTTTTCATGCCTCCCACTTTGTAAAATCACTCCAACAAAATAAAACTGCCAAATGTGATCCATAGTACTTCCTCAACATGCTTATGAAAATTACAGTATTTTGACTTCGCTTCGATGGGACCGAGAACTTGAAAAGTGATTTCCAAAACTTGGCCATATCAGTGGACTTTTACAATTACTTAATGCGAATTCAAACATGATAAAAATTGTTGCAACTTTTTATGTATGAGTAGAAAAGGTGATAGAATCACATCTTTATTCTGATATATGAGTTCAATGTTTTAATTTAGTAATTTAGTGGAGGCATCTGTATATTCCTCATAAATATAGCTCCCAGGTTCTTGTGCTTTTCCAAGTGATTTCATGCTTCAGATTTGAAAGTCACAAGCATTGCTTCATCTTTGTAAGGGAACTGGTGTTATAAAATAACTTCAAACCACCATATATGAAAAAATGGTCATCAATTGCTTAAAAGAACTGAATTAAAAAATGGAAAAGAGAAACTAGATACCTTAGGAAAGGCTCGTAGGTATCTTCATCAGAGAGGGATTAATCATGAAACAATCTCGCTCGCATAGGGTTTGCTAGAAATTTTACAATTAAGAGATGAGTAATTTACAGCAACCTTGCTATTTGGTACTGTATACACAAGATCAATACTTGTAGTCTAGGAAAAGTAGAAACACTTGTACTATGCTGTTATTTCTGTGCACTTGTACTAGCACACATACATATCAGGAATTGAAAATGACAAGGAAAGGAAATTAATTTAAGACCTCTAGTAGAAGCCCCTCATCCGGTCGTTGAGAGTGCAAGTGAAGCGAATCCGAAGTAGAGATTACCCCAAGCCCAAGGGAAGCTACGAATCAAACTCCAGAACCAAGATCTCGTCTTCCTCCAGCACTACTATCTAATGAGGGGAGATGCTGGTGCTGGTGTTGAGATGGAGCAGTGACACAAAAACAACGTCGACGCTGAGATCGGCGGAATTGAGCATGAGGAGTCGCGTGGGAGAGACAACGTCGACAGTGGTGAAATGAGATCGGCGGAGGTGAGAGAGGCCGTGCGGGGGAGAGGGAACTTGAGGAAAAACCTAGCTGGATTTAGAAAAAAAAAAGTGGTGAAATGAGGTGTTCTGGCGGCTTGGTGAAATGAGCTCTAGATCAAGATTTAAAAAAAACTGAACAACATCAGGATCGGCTCAAACAACAACACCAATCCTGATAATATCTGCACTATAAAGATCGGTTTATTATTAATGGCCGATCCTAATAAATCAATATCAAGATCGGACTTAGTAAACAACCGATCCTGATATTGTTGAAAATAATCCAAGTCAGCAGCAAAATGCATAATAGATGCAGTTTTTTTTAGAAGTTTCGGTTTTTGTTGCAGTTTTATTTTCTGTTAAGAATTAATTAAAAACTGATTGTAAACTTAGGCAGCAAGTTTTCTGTTTAGACATGTGCAGGAAGTAGTGGCTAGTTTCTTATTTAGTTTGTCATGTAGTGGGATGGTTATAGGTTAGTTATAGCAAAGTTAGTGGAGTTAGTGGGGTGCAAAATTAGTTATATGCACCATCTTAAATACCATGTATTTTTCTGTTAATGAATCAATGAAGTTGTGAGAAAATTCTGCTGCTGTTCTGTTTCTGTTTTTTCTCTCTTTTCCGAAAAACTCCCAACAAAATTGGTATCAGAGCCAAAGGTGAGAGATCAAGGCAGATCCGATCATGGCCGACGCAGGCAACAACACCACCATTAGCATGTCAAATCGGATGGTACCTTTGTTCAAGGGTGAGAGTTACGAATTCTGGAGCATCAAGATACGAACTATGCTGAAATCTCATGGCTTGTGGGAACTAGCAGACAAGGGAATACCGAATCCTGATCCGACACCAATCGACACAGCCAAGCGAGATGCAAAGGCGCTCTTCTTCATTCAGCAAGCCGTACACGAATCGGTGTTTGTGAAGATTGCAGCAGCAGAAACAGCAAACCAGGCCTAGACAACTCTGAAAACCGCATTTCAGGGAAGTTCCAAGGTGGTAGCCATCAAGTTGCAGGGCTTGAGACGGGAGTTTGAGACATTGAACATGAAACAAGGCGAGTCAGTTCAATCCTTCTTCACGGAAGTTACAACAATAGTCAACCAAATCCAAAGTTGTGGAGAAGATCTTCCAGAAAAGACGGTTGTGATGAAGGTGTTGCGCAGCCTGACAACCAAGTTTGATCATGTGGTAGCGGCGATCGAAGAATCCAAAGATCTGTCCACTTACACGTTTGATGAGTTGATGGGATCATTGCAAGTCCATGAAGTTCGTCTCAACCGATCAGAAGTGAAGGATGACACCAAAGCTTTCTATACCAAGGGCGATTCCTCAAGAAGCCAACAACAAGGCAGAGGTAGAGGCCAAGGTTACAGCAGAGGTCGAGGCAGTCAAGGCTGCAGAGGCAGAGGCAAGCCGAGTTACAATCAACTGCATTCTAATCAACCGAAGAAAGATGTGGAATGCTACTACTGTCACAAGAAAGGGCATATGCAAGCCGATTGCTACAAGAAATAGAGAGAAGAAGGTCAAGACGTGGAGTGCTATTACTGCCACAAGCCCGGTCATGTGCAGGCCGACTGCTACAAGAAGAAAAGAGAAGAAGGACAAGCAAGTTTTGTTGAAGAGAAGAGCAATCAGGCACAGTTGTTCATGGCCAAAACCTATGAAGAATCAGATGCGAGTCAAATCTGGTTTTTGGACAGTGGGTGCTCAAACCATATGACGGGTTTCAAACATCTATTTGATGAATTAGATGAGTCCTACAAGAAGGCAGTAAAGCTTGGTGACGATAAAGAGATTCATGTTGAAGGAAAAGGAAGAGTAGCCGTGCAGACCAGCAGTCACAATACACGGATGCTACATGATGTGTACTATATTCCTCAACTATCCCAAAACCTACTCAGCATCGGTCAGATGATGGACAGCGGGTGTATCATCAAGTTTGAAGGCGACAATTGTAGAATTATAGATGCAGCCACGGATCGGACGATGGCAACAATCAAGAAGACACAAAACAACTTGTTCCCTCTAGAGATAGCCAAGGTGAAAGACAAGGCACTTGCAGCCAAGGAGATTAGTTCCAGCGAGCTATGGCATTTAAGGTATGGTCATCTAAACATGAATAGTTTGAGATTGTTGAATCAAAAGAAAATGGTGAATGGGTTACCCGAAATTGGTGAAATCGGGTTATGTGAAGGATGTGTGTTTGGCAAGCAATCGAAGCTGCCATTTCCAAAAGATCAGTCGATGCGTGCAACCAAGGTACTTGAGTTAGTGCATACTGATTTGTGCGGACCCATGGAGGTTGAATCAATGGGAGGAAGTAAGTATTTCATGTTATTTATCGATGATTACAGCAGGATGACTTGGGTATATTTTCTTAGCTATAAAAGTGAAGCGTTTGGGCTGTTCAAAAGGTTCAAAGCCATGGCAGAGACGCAAACAGGGGCTAGGCTGAAAGCTCTAAGATCAGATCGTGGTGGTGAGTTTCAATCAAAATAATTCAAGCAGTTTTGTGAGAAAGAAGGGGTGCTACAGCAGCTGACCACTCCATACACACCTGAGCAAAATGGTGTAGCTGAACGCAAGAACAGCACGGTAGTAGAACTAGCAAGAAGTATGCTGAAATCTAAAGGTATGCCGAATAGTTTTTGGGCTGAAGCAGTAGCAACAGCGGTATATGTTCTAAATCTATCACCAACCAAGGCAGTGATGAACAAAACACCGTTTGAAGCGTGGTTTGAAAGGAAGCCCAGTGTGGGGCATTTGCGTGTTTTTGGGTGCATTGCTTACACTCTCATAAGTGCACAAAACCGAAAAAAACTGGACTCAAAATCTGAAAAGTGTGTGTTCATTGGGTATTGCATACAATCTAAAGGTTATAGGTTGTTTAATCCGGTGACAAAGAAGATTATAGTCGGTAGAAATATCATGTTCGATGAGAATGCTAGTTGGAATTGGTCTATGGAGGAAGACAACACACCAATAGCAGAAATAGAATATGAAGAAGAAGAAGGCAGCAGTGAGCAACCGCAAAGCAGTCCAAGCTCGAGTAGCACATAACATCGGATGGTTGATCCGGATACACAAGGAAGAAAGCTACGATCCTTACAAGAATTGTATGAAGCAACTCAGGTTTTGTATGTAGCAGATCCATTGTCCTATGAAGAAGCCGCAGAAAGAAAGGAATGGGTGCAAGCAATGAAAGAAGAAATGAGTTCAATCGAGCAAAACCAAACCTGGAAGTTGGTGGAATTACCAAAAGATCGCAATGCAATTGGAGTTAAATGGGTTTACAAGACTAAATTTGGTCCAGATGGCAGTGTATTAAAATACAAAGCGAGGTTAGTGGCAAAAGGATATGCACAAAAGCAAGGCATAGACTATGAAGAGACGTTCTCCCCGGTGGCCAGATTTGAAACGGTTCGGTTGTTGATTGCAATGGCTGCCCAATTGAGACAACCTATCTATCAATTTGATGTGAAGTCAGCATTCCTCAATGGTGAACTAAAAGAAGAGGTTTATGTTGAGCAACCGGAAGGGTTTGTGGTGAAGGGCAAAGAACATTGGGTGTACCGTTTGTTCAAAGCATTATACGGCTTGAAGCAGGCTCCTCGTGCATGGTACAGCAAGATTGATGCACATTTTCAGAAATTGGGATTTGAGAGAAGCAAAAATGAGCCTAATCTCTATGTCAAACGCAAAGAAAAAGGAGGTTTAACAGTGGTATGTCTCTATGTTGATGATATGATTTATTTTGGCACTGATGACGCAATGGTGAAGGAGTTTAAAGAGCAAATGATGCGTGTGTTTGAGATGATCGATCTAGGAGAAATGCATTACTTTCTAGGTCTGGAGGTTGAACAAGAGAAGGAAAGAATCTTCGTGTCCCAACGCAAGTATGCAAGAGACTTGGTAGAAAAGTTCGGATTAAAAGATTGCAATCCCGTACTAATTCCAATGAATACAAATGAGAAGTTGACAGCAATTGATGGAACCGGAGCTGCAGATGCAACTCGGTTTAGGAGTTTGGTGGGAGGTCTGTTGTACTTGATGCACACATGACCAGACATCACACATGCAGTTGGAATGGTTGTGAGATACATGCAGAATTCAACTAAACAACACATGGGAGCAGCAAAGTGAATTCTTAGATACATTGTAGGTACAACAAGCTATGGTCTGTGGTACAAGGGTGTTGATGAACCGTGTTTGACAGGCTACAGCGATAGTGACTGGGCAGGCAGCATAGATGATCGAAAAAGCACAACAGGTCAAGTGTTCTTCTTTGGCAACAACGTAATAAGTTGGAATTCGAAGAAACAATCAACAGTTGCACTATCAACCGCAGAAGCTGAGTACAATGCAGTAACATCAGCAGCATGCCAAGGTGTATGGTTAAGGCGCTTATTGGAAGAGTTAGATTGTGAGCAGAAAGGTGCAACAATACTCTATTGTGATAATCAGTCGACAATTGCAATTAGTAACAACCCGGTGCATCACAACAGAACAAAGCACATAGACACTCGGCTCCATTTCATACGAGATCTGATTGAGCAAAAGATGATAGAGTTGCAGTATGTGAACACGAACTAGCAAGTTGCAGATGTGCTGACCAAATCACTCCCATGAGAGAAGTTTAACTGGTGTCGAGACATGATGAATGTGCTGGACTTTGGATTAAGGGGGGGTGTTGAAAATAATCCAAGTCAGCAGCAAAATGCATAATAGATGCAGTTTTTTTTAGAAGTTTTGGTTTTTGTTGCAGTTTTATTTTATGTTAAGAATTAATTAAAAACTGATTGTAAACTTAGGCAGCAAGTTTTCTGTTTAGACATGTGCAGGAAGTAGTAGGTAGTTTCTTATTTAGTTTGTCATGTAGTGGGTTGGTTGTAGGTTAGTTATAGCAAAGTTAGTGGAGTTAGTGGGGTGCAAAATTAGTTATATGCACCATCTTAAATACCATGTATTTTTCTGTTAATGAATCAATGAAGTTGTGAGAAAATTCTGCTGCTGTTCTGTTTCTGTTTTTTCTCTCTTTTCTGAAAAACTCCCAACAGATATGTCCTGGACTATTAGGAATGGTTGTTTATAAAAGACGATTCCTGATTAGTCACTATCCGGAACGGTCATTTATAAACAACCGTTCATGATATGTTTTGGACTATTAAGAACGGTTCTTTAGAAACAACCGATCCTGATACTCACTTTCAAGATCGGCCCATACTATTCGTCCGATCCTAAAAGTATTAGTATTACATTTTTGAAAAGTCCGATCCTGATGGGGCGATACTATTTGTACATTTTCTACTAGTGTATATGTATCTAATGTTTGTCAGTATTTTCATTTTAAGTTGGATATGTTTCTATAGTAATTATTAAAATAGCTACTGGTAGGTATCCATTTGCATTACTCGTCCAGAAGGCCCATGCCTATCTTCTGCTCATAATTTAAAGATATACTTCTTTGAATATAGCTAGCATACTCGCCACCCACTTCAAAGCGCGACTTCTTATTCCAGTATATGAGTACAATAATAGGCCGTGCCTTCTAATTAGCTAGGTTGGCTTAAAAATAGCACACTGCACATGCACGTTGTCAAGACAGTTCGTTACTTTCCATATTCAAAATTCTATTTTTGGAGATATAGAAAGTTATTTTCTTTTTAATTTAGCGTACTTTCCATATATATATAAATGATAATATACCGACTAAAAAATTACTTTATCATGACCCATGTTATTATTAGCAAGATTGAGCGTTATTGCTTTAAGAAAAGTGATTATATTTCCATAAATGTCCTAAATCGTCATATAAATATGAAGTGTTATTTCTCTATTAAGTTGAAACAATAACGTGATCGAGAGAGAAAAGAGAAAAACAAGAGACATTGAAACGATGGCACACGTCTGGCCGCTTGTACCCAAACCGATTTTTATTACCATTTTTTCCATCACCTCGACCTCAACTTCAACCTCAACCTCAACCTCAACATCTACCACTATTTTTCCTATCTGCTCGACCTTGACCTCAACTTCTACCTCAACCTCAACCTCAACCTCAACCTCTACCGCTGACTACTATTCAATTTGAAACATCACAATATGCACCATTTATAATACATAGTTCACCGGTATGGAATAATCTCGTTTTCTTTTTAATCTAATCAGTGCATATCTTGATGTTGGCCTATGCGCACATGGATTACTTTTATTTAATTTAGTATTCTCAGTAGAAGAGAGAAAAAAATGTGTTGGCGGAATGTTCAATATTATACCCATTTATTCATTCCTAAATTCGAATTTGTTGTTTTTGTTATATATATAAAATAAAAATCAAGACTACACTACTTAATTTACCCTACTACATCTTAAGTACTAATTTCAACTCTTTTTTTTTTTTTTGACAAAAATGTTAATTTCAACAATTCCATCAAACCTATATTACATATGGCGGTTATACTAGTACGGGTGGGGTGGGGGGTAACTGAAGTACTTCTACCTTTCTCTTGATTTGTTAACACAGACTCTTTTTCTCTCAAAACATATTAGAATTAACATTCCAACACCAACCAATGAAAAGCCAATGGAAGCTGCATATTATAATCTATTTATATAAGTTTTGTCAATTCGATCTTATCAATGCTTAGTAGCTATAGTTATGGGCTAATTTAATGAGTAAATGCCATTGCAGGTGAATCCAAAATTAATCGGTGATGGGATGGCATGATCATCCATGTGGATGTGTCTGACCCTCGATCACCATTTATAGTGCCAAGGGAGATACGTAATACGGTGATTGCAAGACTGCAAGCTAGGGCTGCTCAGGACTTCGTTAGAGCCGATGCACTACAATATGCAATTGTTAGAGCAGGCTGCAGGTAACATTGATTACTTCATACTAGCAAATATCCTTGAAATGCAAAATTCAACATATTGTACCGTTGTACGTATATCCTTGAAACGGTGCTTAAACTTGCTTAACTCCTCTTGCCTGAAGCCACCTTAAAAAAAACAACTCCTCTTGCTTGAATGAAGAAATATTGTCAAATGAGTGGTGTGTATATATATAATATATATATATATAA
>JAJGRW010000749.1:0-27160 GCA_025461045.1 Carex parvula
TGAATAATCCGGACGGAAATCGAAAAAAAAAATAAGAGAAATTAAGAAGAGAGGAGTGACAAGCTAACGCCCACACCAACCAGGAAACTAGATTATATTTAGAGGTAACTTGGGAATAATTCATTCTTTGTTTAATTCATCGTTTATTCGCAAGTCGTCATCTTATTCGTATTATTATCATTAAAACAAATATCAAATTACCTAATTTTTTAACTATAGCATAAACAGAAATCCGAAAAAACATAACAATAGATTGGCAAAATCCCAAAAAATAACTCTACCACTAACTGGTTTAGACTCCTACCGTTAACAAAATCAAGGTGCTGACTTGTAAGAAGCGGTTTCACTTTTTTTGCGCAAACAAAAAAAGAGTCTAGCTGCCGCTGCCTACTGACTGGTTTGGACTCCTATTGAACTCTAGCCGCTGCAGCCACTGTCCCACACATTTTTATTTTGCTTTCTTATTTTTCTAGACTTTATCTCTGACACAGCGATGCCTTCTTCTCTCCTCATCTCTATCTTCTCGAGCGGAGAGTAGAATGAGGGAGAGGTGGAACTGATCCGAGCGGCAACGATCGGTATTATCGAAATTTGGACTGTAGAGTCTCTATGATAATTTATTTTATTTTAGTACCATAACATCAAACTAATGAGAATTGTACTAATTTATGATAATACTAATTTATCTTATTTTATGATAATTATCAGAATTATACTAATTTAAACTAATGAGAATTGTACTAAAATAAAAAAATCATCATGAATATGCTAAATCAAACTAAATTACGCTAAATTATACTAAAATAAAATAAATTATCATGATTATGCTAAACAAAAAATACTACAACAACAACAACAAAAATACTACAACATAAAATATAAACGGAAAATACTACAATAAACAGCCAAAAAAACAAAATTTACCGGCCATTATCTGACCGGTAATAGATTAAACAAGGTACCGATTATTTTCTAGTCGGTAGTTGATTAAATTGGGTGCCGGCCAGAAAATGACCGGTATGAGTATTTTTATAAATACTCAGGGGATCTGAGTATATTAATTAATTTCTATTAAACTTTGGATATTAATAAAAATGTCGGAAAACAGAGGGGTGGTGCTGGAATTCGTCTATTGTGTCGAGGCGCAAACTCCTCAATTCATTGTTTGACTGCAATCTTACATCATGTCTCTTTAAGTTGCAACACTTGGTAACACTTTGTATGGATTTCAGGAATAAAATCTATTTATTGTTTGAGTTGGGGGTAAAATATATTATGCCTCTCACTATTTCGAACCAGTTGAGTCAAAAGGAATTTTAACATTTCTATAGTTTTAGTCAGTAGTATTTACCTTATTCCAGGCAAGTATCGCTGGACCAAATTTTTCGTCTTACATGCAAATGAGATATATATTAGTTTCCTATAAAATGGTACTCTTTTGCGTTACAATATTAAATAACTGTGTGCACTTTACTTGTTTTTTTTTTTTGTTGAATAGGCCGAGGCCCAGTTTCATTCATAAAAACGAAACAAAGTTGAGTTACAAAAGTGAGAGGAAGTATGATAACTCCTCTTAAGTCATCCTATATAGTTAGGAACCCAGATAACTAGCTAAAAACTCCAGAACATCGCAGCACCATTTGTTGTGGTACCGGCCAACTCTTGATCTAATCTAAAGCCTGAGATCATGAACAACACAAAAGATCTCAGAACCAGGATACGTTTTTAAGACTACCATTATTACAGCACTGAAAAGTACTTAAGTACTAAAATCACTGAGTAGAGTCTGTCTCAGTTTCATGGCTATATAAAACACTCGGATCTTCTCCAGGCCATAGCACCCGCAGCGGTATTGCCTCCATGATCTCCTCTGTTGGTAGCCATTTTGGTATCTCATCCCGCACCTTCTGTTTTGTTTTCCTGTTACCTGCCCAATATAACACCAATGAGATAACAAGATAAATCAACGAACGTGCTTGTTTTGGTATTGTCTGTTGGAAGCTTATTTCATTTCGATGCTTCCAGATAGTCCAGCATGTAGCACTAAAGACCACTAGAAAGGCTGATCTCTGATTAGGTGGGAGTGTTAATGCAAACTGAAAGACATCTGTCATAGAGGTCCATTGAAGATAGAAATGTTGGTTTAAACCAAGCCAAAACCAAATTTGATGTGCCATTCTACAGGTAATAAAAAGATGATTCACTGTTTCATCTTCCTCACAGAAGACACACTGTGTTGATCCTGGCCAGCCATTTTTACTTAGGTTAACCTTAGAGAGGATTCTGTTTCTAAAAGCTAGCCATAGAAAAATTCTTATTTTAGGGGGTACTGGTACACGCCAACATAACATTGGTTGGATTGGTATAATCCCTCGATAGTTAAGCAATTGATAAGTGGAGCTCACAGAGAACTCCCCTTTGGTATTCCATCTCCAGGCTAGTTTATCTATGCTATGTGTAAATGAAATGTTACTAAGCATATAGAGTAACTCATTCCATTCAGTCTTTGCTACTCCTGTTAAAATGTCTCGAAAAAGAACTCCTTGTCCTTGAGTGTTAATGACTTCAGAAAAGAGGATATGCTGATTAGTACATGATTTATAAACTTGGGAGTATCTAGATGCAAGGGTACAATTTTCAAACCATATGTCCTCCCAAAATCTAACCTCAGATTGGGGCCCTGGTGTATAGTGTACACTACTATTGCCTAAAGAGTTAAGTTTCATAATTGCTTTCCAGAAAGGAGAGAAGTTTGTATTATTTCTATGATTTTGATAGACATGAGAAACCAGTTGTTTCCAAGTACTAGAGTAAGATGGGTTTTTATATTTCCACCACCATTTAAGTAAAAGTGCAATATTCATAGCTCTAAGATCAAGGATGCCTAAACCCCCAAATTGTTTGGAGAGACAAAGAACAGGCCATTGTACTAAGGCATACTTTTTCCTTGTTCTGGTCCCTCCTTGCCATAGAAATCTACACCTAATTTTGTCTATTTCCTGTATAACAGTTAATGGGATTTTATATAGAGATAATGCATATAAAGGGACAGCAGAAATCACTGAGTTAATAAGAGTATGTCTCCCTCCAATGGAAAATAATTGACCTTTCCATGTCTGGAGTTTTTTTACTGATTTTAGCTATTAAAAAATCCAAGTCAGAGATAGTGAGTTTTTTATCATGCAGTGGTAGACCTAAATAATTAATAGGAAAAGAAGCAGTTGTACATCTAAATATTTGAGCTAGATTATGGAGATGAGGTGTATTTAAAGCATACATTTCTGTTTTATCTAAGTTAATTCTGATACCAGATACTGCCTCAAAGGCTTGCATTGCCCACCAAGCAGATTCAACATTTTTTGGTTGTGCTTCTAAAAAAAGAATTGTATCATCTGCATAATGACAGTTAGTTATGGAGGTATCATTAAAGCAAGAGGGTCCTAAGCCTGTAAGTATTTGAGCTTGTTTTCCTTTATTAAAGATTCTACTTAACACATCTGCTGCTAAGATGAACAAGAAAGGAGAAAGAGGGTCCCCTTGCCTCACTCCTCTCTTACAATAAAAATATGGAGTTAATTCTCCATTGACATTGATACAGGATTGTGAGCTAGTAAGCCACTGAGTAATCCATTTAATCCAGGTGGGGCCAAACCCTCTACTTTGCATTACTTCGACAATATATGACCAGTGAATTTTATCATAAGCTTTTTCAAAGTCAACCTTAACTATAACTCCTTGTTGGTTGTGGAGTTTACTATAATGAATCAATTCATGACTAACTACAATATTATCTAAGATGTATCTGTTGGGAAGGAATGCTGCTTGGCTATCATCTATTAGCCTATTCATGAGATGACTAAGTCTACATGTGAGTATCTTAGAAATCAATTTGAAACTACAATTAACTAGGCTAATGGGCCTAAATTTATTAATGGTTGCAGCATCTTTAATTTTAGGGATCAAACAAATGATGGATTTATTTAATTTCTCTAGCTGGAGGGTATGATTATGAAAACTATTGCATAATAACAGTAAATCCTGTTTGATAAGTTCCCAAAAGTGTTGAAAAAACTTAAAGGAGAAGCCATCTGGGCCAGGAGCCCCATTTGGTTCACAATCAAACAAGGCCTGCTGGATTTCCTGAAGAGTAAAGGGGGCTTCTAAGATATGATTTTCAGGTTCAGTAACTAGGTCAGATTGAGCCCAGAAGTCCTTGGATAAAGTGGCATACTTGTATCCTTCAGATCCTAAGATGTTTTGATAATATTCTTGTACATGAGACTTAATTGTATCTAGGGATTGTGTGGGAATATCATTAATTGTGAGGGAATTGATAAGATTCTTTTTTTTCCTATGATTAGTAACTACATGAAAATATTTGGAGTTCTGATCTCCTTCTTCCAACCATTTCTGTTTGGATTTTTGTTTCCAATGGATTTCTTCTTCTAAATATAGATCTTCTAAAGTATTCCTAAGATTGTTCCATTCTTGTAATTCATGAGATTGCAAATGTCTATCTTCCTGTACAATTTCTAATTCCTGAAGTCTAGACAGGATGTGTAATTTCTTTTTTTTCTTTTGCCCATAATAGTTTTTAGTCCATCCTCTAATTTTCCTACGTATAAAACCTAGTTTAAGATGCCAACTATGAGCTATTGTGTTTTGTGTTAGTGGATATTCATTCCACCACTTAACCATTAATTGGCAAAAGTCTTCTTGCTCAAGCCATAGTGGGTCAAATCTAAATGGGTGTGAAGTGTGTTGAGGTGCTGTACCTCCCACTGTTAGTAATAAAGGGCAATGATCAGAACCATTTTTAGGGAGATCCTGAACATGGCTATGAGGATATGTTTGATCATATTCTATTGTTGTAAGAAATCTATCTAATAGGGCATAACTATGTCCATTGGACCATGTATATTTTCTAGATTGTAGTTTATGTTCTAGAAGGAAATGTCTACTAATGAACTGATTAAAACTTCTACTGGTTTGTATATCAAAATTGGGGCCAGTTTTGTCATGGTGGGATCTGATGGCATTAAAATCTCCACTAATCACCCAGAGCTTGGTATATCCATCTCTAATATGAGCTAATTCCTTCCAAAGGGATTTTTTCATGCCTCTTTTAGTAGGACCATATACTATGGTATATTGCCATGCTTTTTGATCAATTTTGTTAACTAGATGAATATCTAGACAGAATTGGTGTGTACTATGTGAAATGATGTCTACTTTATTACTATCTCCCCCAAAAAGAATTCCACCTGAAGCACCTTGAGCAGGGACATGTATCCAAGTATCTATATTATGTGATAGAGATCTAAGTATTCGAGTACTAAAATCATCCTTTTTGGTTTCTTGTATGGCAATTATATCTACCTTATATTGATGAATGTATTCATTGAGAGCTAATCTTTTCCTAGGAGAGTTCATGCCTCGAATATTCCAGTTGAGAATTATCATGGACATGTGGGTTTCTCTGTTATGCAAGATGGTCCTAATGACCCAAGATGTTCTTTATGAATAACTATCTGATTAAAGTTGTTGGAATTGTGTATATGTAAAGATTTCAGCAAAAGCTCAAATTGAGCTCTATCCATGTGTTGTAATGCTGAGATAATCAGCTCTCTATCATGAGTATTTGTACCTAATGTGACATTATATATACTGAATAATTGCTCAACTTGATTAGAAGTGAGCCTAGTGTAAGGAAATGTATTGAGTAACATGTTACCTGCTGGTTGAGATGTCCCAGCTGATTTCCTTTTCTGTGCTTTTTTCAATATAGGAGTGGTAGTGTGTTTCATCTGAACTCTAAAGCTTCTCCTTGGGATAGAGGGGTTATATCTCCATTCTTGTGTGATCTCTGGGGTATCAAGCTGGGAGTAGTCAGTAGGAGTGTCTGAGATTTCAATTACTGCTTCTGGAGTAGGATGGGGGATAGAAGAGGAGGAACAGGTTTTTTTGGTAGGTGATCTGGGGTGGTGAGAAGATCTAGTAGGTTTGCTTGAGCTAGGTTTCTTGTGAGAATGTAGTCGGGTAGGGGAAAGGCTGGCAGGTCTTCTGACAGGGGATAACTTGGTGAAAGAAACTTTTTTAGTTGGTTTTGGAATGAGTTTTTTGAGTGATTTCTTGGCATGAGCACTCAGTTTTTTATTCTGTAACCTTTGGGATCTAACAGAGAGAGGAAGATCATCCTGTAAATCTGCTATAAGATCAACTATCGGGATACTCTCTGATGCACTATCAGATTGAGCTGGTTCTGTGTCTGAGACTCTTTTAGGATGGTCATCTGGGTCTGAGAAGATTTCAGGAGAGAGGGGTGCAAAGTTGTTGGTCATGGGGATCTTGTTTTCTGGGGAAATTGTATTGTTTGATGTGTTCCAGTTAGCAATATCATGGAGGACATGTTGCATGTATAAGGATTCAGTATCTAACATCTCTGGCTGATTGTTGTGAGAAGGTGGGGGAGGCTCAGGTTGATGTGTTGCAACACCAGATGTGGAACCTCTCTCTCTGCCCAAGTTATGGATAGCATTGAGAGCATTTTGGAATGAATCTTCATCAGAATCATCAGAGTCATACTCATGGACTGTGGGTTGGTCTGCTTTGCAGTTTGAGAGAGGTTTTTTCCCTTTGGCAGATGGGGATGCTCCCAAGATGGGTTGTTGTGCTATATGATTCTCAGTAAGCACAATACCACCTCTTCTTCTTGGTATAATGGGGGAGACCAAATTGGGTGTATTTATTGACTGTGTCAGGAAAGGATGATGCTGAGTGGGTGGAGCTGAGGCTGAAATGTGGTGAGCTATGTAGGTAGATGAATCCCCTGAGTCCTGTGTACTGGTTTTGTGCATATCTTCATCCATAGGCTGTTGAAGGACAGGGGGGTCTAGAGGGATAGGAGCAGCTGGTATTGATGGTGGTGTGATACCAAAACGAGTGCCATTGGGATATGGCCGGCCATTGTGTCTGCCTCTCCAAGCATTCACACTTTCAGTGGAAGCATTTTCAATTTCAATATCTAGGTCAAAGGTTGATACAAAACCATTTGGGGCTCTATGAGTCAGATTATGTTGGTTTGGAAGTGTAGACATATCCCCAATCCCGAGTCTAATCCGGGCAAAACGGTAATCATATCTAAATCTAGTCCCGGGATCTAATTCGAGTAGAACTGCACCAAAAGGACTGAAAAGTCTGGTGAATTCTTCCCAGGTCCAGAGATCGAAAGGGAATCCATGAAGTCTCACCCAGACCGAAGTGAGACGTTTACCTGAATTGAAACTGGGGTCCCATTTGACGATCGGGAACTGAATGTCTTCCATCCGTAGCCATTTCTTTCTGGTGGCCGCCTGGAGCCAGTCTTCCGAAGGGGTTTGGATGACATAGATGTATTCATCATACACCGCAACACGCCATTTAAACGGCGGATAGGCGAATCGGAGTACCCGTTCTACTTTTTCTGGCCCCCAGGCTGCTATGTCATCTAGTAAGAAACTGAGTTGGAGTTCACGTTGAATAGTTTCCGATTCCGGAGTAGTGTGAAACATGAGCACAGGAGGATGTATCTGTCTAGGTAGTGGATCAGGGAGTGTATTAGGTTGTTCTGGTTGAATTTCAGGTTCAGACGTAGGAGTGTCGCGGTGTTGCAGTTGAACTGGCCTATCTGGAGGAGTTTGATTTCGGAGCCCGAACCGGTTGCGAGGTTTGTGCGTGAGGGTATATCAATGGTTGAGATGGACGATCGGGCATCATCTGAGGTCGGAGATGACGTGGCAGCGGCCCTATCGGTGGATGAGTCATCGGCGGGACCTGAGGAGGTCCCGTTTCTCGAGAAACTGGCCGTGCGACAAACGGTTGGTATCGCGATCGCGCCACTCCTCGCCGATTTCCGATCGGCGCCATTTCTTCTTCAAAAGTGATACTCTCTCGGTGAGTGTGTTTTGGAATGACAGGAAGAGGGAACGACGTGATATGAAGACAGGAAGAGCTTTTATGTCCCGCCTTATTGCATAAAAAACAAATCAACGCATTTCGACAATCTTTTGCTTTGTGTCCCCGATCTCCGCATCTGAAACAAATTGGATGTGCTGGAGTTGATCTTCGCTTGATCTCAGCTATACGCGTCATCACCACAGAGGAAGATCGTGTCTCTCTCGGTCGAGTTGGCATGTGCCCTCGTGGCTTGGAAAGGAGCGAATCCAAATAGGATTTTTTAAGGCCGAGTGATGGGCCGTTCGCCATGAGAGACCCAAAGCAAGCTCGGACTGCTTCTAATTGGCGGGCTTTTTGTAGAGCCATCGCTCTTTTTTTTTTTTTTTTTTTTTTTTTCACAATCGCCTAGATCGCCATTTTTATCGCAGGAGCTGCTCTCGAAATATCGACTTTTCTAGGAAATGCACTTCATTCCACTTTACTTGTTTTATGGCATATGTTTTATTATTCAAAAATGTTTCTTAAAAATAAAATACTTCTAACGTACCACTACCGTTTATGGTACATACAATTCTTATGGTCAGTAGTATTTTCCTTATTCCAGGCAAGTATCGCTGGACCAAATTTTTTGTCTTACTTGCGAATGAGATATATATTAGTTTCCTATAAAATGGTACTCTTTTTCATATGTAGATCATGTTCACGGTTCGAATTAACTATCTGGATTTATAGCATGAATCAATCCACACTCTTCAAAGTACCATAGTCTCACTCATAATATTAATATAACAACAACAACAACAACAAGAATAATAACAACAACAACAAGAATAAGAATAAGAATATACACAACGACTCAAACCCGGCCATAATGAGTCAATTGAATTCTTCCAGACATACTTAATTGATCAGAGTTCACAAAAACCTACATGATAATGTCTATCGCATACGCATTTTTCTCCGGTAGAAAAAGTTCACGTTTCTTTATCCATGTCTTGCATTGATAGTTATTTTCTGTTTAGTAAATCAATATGCTAACCATTGTATTGACAGCGATATTTTGCTATTTCCACATATCTACCGCCCTTGGTCCCTAGGATGGCAGTATGGCACGCCTCTGCTTCTCTCATCATTATTTCTCTCCACTTTTTTATAGTCCCTGTTTAGTCAGATCAATTTTATCTGATTGTTTTTTTATTACTTTTCTCAGGTGTTTGCTTTCTCATTTTTTTATTTTATTTTTTTTCAAAAAGGCAATGGCAACTCAAAATGTAATATACAGAAGAGAAGTAAGCGGTGGAAAGTTTTGACAATTGTGATAACTGATGAAATAATTATTAATTCAATTGTAGTGAAATTATTTGGCAATTGTCATAACTAATGAAATAATTATCGAATCAAAGAAAGTAAATTATAGATGTTTTTTTTATAATTTTATGTAATTAAATTGTTGTCGAATTTAATATAATCAAAGAATAGTTTGGTCACTGATCAATCATCAATAAAATTCGACGGCTATCATCAATCTAAATAATAGAGTGCGTATCTAAAGCTTTATTTTCTCAATTTTGATAACCACTTTGTAAGATAAAATGATTATCGAATAAGTTTGCCATTACTAATCAATTCCTTAAATAATAGTGAAATTTATATGCATACTCATTGGAAGTTTTAATGGAATAAAATAAAATTGTATCTATCGGCTAAATTCGATAAATTAAGCTTTTAATGGAATAAGGCTTCTTGATAGTGCGATAAATTTATTTAGAGGAAGGTTCAAATGTCTCATTGTGCCTCATATTTTACATCTCATTTTTAAAGTTCAAATTGTCGATCCGAACCTTTCGACGTGATATCTATATTAAAATATGCTTGTAGATCAAATTTTAGATTTTTTTCAATTTTATTTATAATTTTTTTAGATAGGTACAAAACATTGTTTTCGGATGGTCCAGAATAGTGATTTTGTATCTATCTTTTAAAAAAAACAAATAATTTCCAAAAAATATGAATTTGGTTTTAAGTATATTATAATATGGATATTATATTATGTGGTTCAGACTAACGGTTTGAACTTTAAAAATGAAAATATAAAAATATGAAGTACGATGAGACATAAAAAGTATGATGTATTTGATATTTTTTTTCAGAGGGCGGTAATTTTTTTATATGTTAACTAAGTGTATTTATCAACTAACGCTACATTAAGCTTTCAAGGACATAAAATCTAACTAAATTTCGATACACTTAAGTTTTTGTTATTATTTCTTTAGAGGGCTGTAAATTTTTTGTTATTATTTTCAAATTAGTAACTTCACTTTTGTAAGTCATTGATTAACTTCTCAATTTATTTCAATCGTGCCAGTCTATTTTTTTTTTTTTTAAACTAATGCAAAGATGAAGTGTATTCATGTCAACAAGAACTATCCATGTCATCACCCACTTAATATTTGGTTGGACTGATCTGACTAGAAAAAAAAAAATGAAAATTTAGCGTCTTGTGGGCGATAAATTAAAACTTAATTACCAATTTTGTTCAAAATATTTATATTTGATGACCATCGAACTTTCCCCTTTTCTAGACTTGTAAAACAAGATTTAATATTGATAAAATAGATATGATTTATCAGCTTTAAATTAGATGGTCCAAACAATAATTATGTTCCTATGTTATGAGGAAAATACCCCATGGTTAGGCCCACGTCCATAAATACATGTGCTTAGAGAATAAAATTTGTCAAATTCTATCACATCACATGTGTCGATAACGTGATGTGACTCGCATGTTGTGTGATGTGACTATTTTTTTATATTATAGTCACGTCATCAATTTTTCAGCATTATTTCTTAATTATTTATTTTTGAGAATTGTCTTAATTTTAGTATAATTGTTATTTGTTTCTATGAACTAAATTAACAATTGAAAATAATAATTAAACGTGATCAGTTATGTCATGTTCGATCACGTCATGACGTGATCATCGCGTGACGTAATTGTCCTTCTCATTTTAGTTGCATCACATAAAAGTAATTTTTGGTCACGTGTCGTGACATAACATGATCAAGTCACGTTATGTGCGTCACGTTACGTTTTTCCTTTACTAATGTGCTGCTTTGGATAAAACTCAGAATTATCCCTATGTTGTCTAGATTTTATTATAGGATCCAGCTTTATAATTTTTAAGCAAACATAATTTATCGCCCAACATGTTTTTATGTTCTATTAATTAACTTAACTTCTGCTTATTTTAGTATTCAGTCTAAAGAGACGCACAATATTATAAGCAAAATATATGATATCCAGAAAATATTATAAGTAAAATATAAATAGTAGAGTGAGTCTATGGTACTATGCATAGCACAGATTGGTCCATACTATAGATAAATATTTTCGTTTTCAAAATTCTAACGGTCGATCCGAAACGTTCAACATGATTTCCATATGAGAATATACTTGTGGGCTAAATTTTTTATTTTTAGAATTTTTTTTACTATTTTTTTAGATAAGTAGAAGATCACTGTTTTTGGATGGTCCAGAATTTTCAGACAAGTGATTTTCTATCTATCTTAAAATATAGTAAAAAAGTTTAAAAAAATATAAAATTCAGTCTGCAAGTACGTATTCATGTGGAGATCACGTTGAACGGTTCGGATCAGCCATTAAGATTTTCAAAATGATAATATGACTCCGTAGTATGAACTAATCCGTGCTATGCATAGTACCATAGACTCACTCTAAATAATATACTCAAATAAAACATAAAAACTTCGAAATAAAACCAACAAAAAGGTAAAATATGAAATATGTACTCAGCATAAGTTGAAGTTTAACTTAGAACTAAGTGAACTAAAAAAAAAAAAAATAATCCAACTAAAATAATTCTAAGCAAGCAAATGCAATGGAATCTCACAGGTAACATGGATAATTCTGTTATTCAATATTATAGAATGGCTCTTTTAGAGAAACAACTTTTGATCTAGTAATAAAGATATATATTTTCTAATGTGAAAAGTCATGAATTTAAAATCTGAATTAAAAAATTATTTGTTATAATAACAAGACTTTATTATAATAATAAGAATATGAAATTAAGAGACTTAATCTTTATTTTTTCTTTAAAAAAAATGAAGAATGGCGTTCTTAGGAAAACAAAGAGCGCCCGAAGCGGCGACCATATAAAACTCATGTTTAATTTATATGTCAACTTGACCAAATACTTCTTATATTATAAATGGAATCAAATTAGGATTTACATCTCAATCGACATCTCTTTGATAGCCGTGTTTTGAAAGAAGACTACTATTCTACTTTACGGCCAATTATTTATCCGTATGGTTAACCATAACTTTCTTTGAACAGTAAACAATAGGTTAGCTTCAAGAATTGACTTTGATATTCTAAGTGATCGAGACAATTAATATATATGCATGAAAGGTCCAAAGTACAAAAATCTGATTGAAAAATCATTTATAAATAATTGAAATTAATTAGAAGACAATTACTTTTGGTGTATTAGCAAAAGACGACATCTTCTTCTGCGTAACAAGTTGTGAGTTTGAAATATAAATAAAGGTGTTGTATAGACATTAAATAGTAGATTTTCATCTTTTTATCACTAAAAGAAATTGAAAAAACTTGATTTATATTATATCTCCAAAGAAAAAAAAATTGGCCCCATTTCAACCTACAATATATAATTCTCCAATCGGTGAGCTAATTCTTTAATACATATTTTATTATAAAACACCCTTACTATATTATCCGCATTTATATCGGTGAGTTAATAGAATTGTTCCGTGCTACTTTTGTTATTTTTATTATCAGTCATTGAAAAAAATTAGTCCATTTCAAATTATTCAAATACATTGAGTTCTTCACTCATTAGACTGAATCATAACATTATTTAGAGGCATTACAAGTTTCTATATTATTTGATTTGGTTGGTATTGCGGTTAAGAGCATCTTTTTTAATATTTTTTTTTTGTTTTGACTCTTTTTTTTTTTTTTGTTAGTTCAGTAGTTGATGGTTTTGATTCGATGTTCTCTTTCAAATGAGATTTATATTGAAGTACTGGAACTCAAATTCAAAGCATACTGACAAGAAGCAAAGTCAAAGAATCAAGATATAGTTAGTTATATATCAGTTGTAACAGATAGTTGTTAGACAAATTAATTAGTTACAGCTCTTACAACTCTCAATTCATCTATAAATTCTGATGTAAACTGACGATATATGAAATAAAATGAGAATCACAATTCAATTTCCCTTCTTTGTGTATTTTTTATTAGTGTTTAATATAAATGAGATAATCCGTCACTGTTAGTGTGTAAAGTGATTAGCATATATATATATATTTATTAAGAGTCATTCTAGAAAATTTGAACTTAATTATATAACTTATTATCTTGTGTCTTGACTTGTGGTTTGTACTGATGTGTCTAAGTGTGTTTATGGGTAAACGTGATATGACACGATTGTAATATTTTGTGATATCAAACAAACCACTATGAATATGTATAATATATGGTGGGAAATAATGTTGTGAATTGATTAAGTTTTATGAAGTGTTCATGATTTAAGATATTGAAGCATGAATATATTTAATAAACAAATAATTTATGAAAAAATATTGCATGAATATATTTGTATTTTAGCAGCCATATAATTATTCAACTGCATGGGTATATTTGCATGGGCACTAAATTTATTGCATGGCCGCCAAAAATTTGCCCATACAAAGGAGGTTTGCGCACCCATGCAATTGATCAACTGCATGGGCCCCATGCAAATAAGGGTCATTACCATGGAGGTCAACTGTATGAACTCATTTGCATAGATAGCGCATGCAAATAAGCATTTTTTGTCTCATGCAAATAATTCAAATTCTAATAGTGTTGGTAGTGGTTAGTAATACTCTGTGATGTGATTATCTCCTGAAATATAGGGCATTTTGTTCTAGTTATATTAGAGCATTTACAGCGGTGCAATTGAAAAGCAATTAATTACAGCTGTTGTCAACATAACTCATTTTTAATTTTAAAGGTGCTGCATCGGTAAAATAGATGTTTTGGCCAGTTAGAGAGGGACAGCCAATAGAAAATAGACAGCGAATAGAAATAAACAACAAATATATGATTTCTCTTGGGTTGCGCAGTTAGAAATAGATGTTTTGGCCAGCGTGGCAATTAGAAAGCGTTTGCTTTTAAAGCAAATTTGCTTATTTAGCAATTGTCTTACATTCTAGCAATCTGAATAAATCTTGCCACGTCAGATTAGCAATTGAAAAAACAACTGCGATGTAGATGCTCTTAAGCAGCAGAAAGAGAGATAGTTGACCTCTCTTTACAAATTAACCTTGAATTTCCCGATTGTATATACATGGAGTAAGCCATTTCTCGCATTTGACCGGTAGAGGCATTCTTCGTTGCATATACTATTTAATATTATGCGTTGTTATGTGAATTAGTCATTCCGAATATGAATTGTTACTACGAACCGATATATATATTGTTTGAACGCCTGCTGATTTTGAAGTTAAAGATAATTGAATTGCCTTTCTAAATATTAGAACGGCCAGACTTAAGTGCAAACATTTTTTAAAATCATACGAAGTTATCTCAAACTACAAAATTCGGACTTAAGTAAATTTTGTTCCAAAGTATTTGTCCTGCTCATGATATGCTTCTTTATCAAGAAAACTGAAAATATTTCAAAAATTTGGCGAACTTATTACAGCATAATTGTTTGTTTTGTGTGCCGAAATTTTTAAATATACCATTCACTAAAAAATTATAAACCAAATAACTATCATTTTCTAAAAATTTCAGATTTGACACATCCACAACCTCAAATTGCGGACACATTTTTGGTGTCTACAATCTCAGATGGCGAACAATCAAAAATCTCAAAAATTCCTAATTCAACAAGGAATTTAATAGATTTGTTTATTAATTTTCAAAAATGGAGAATAATTTATAATTTGAATATACTAAAGAAACATATAAACCATCTTATAATTTAATTAGATGTACTACAAGTATTACGAAATATTTTTCAGACAAGAATTTTTACGGCTGTAAAAAAAAAATTAAACTATTCTTGGTGTTACAGGAAAAAAGTAAAAATATTTTGAATCTGAGTTATTGATCCCGGTTCAAAAATTATTTCTGGTTATATAAAAAAATTATCGTGATCCTCATAGTACATTCAAATTTTAAGATACTCCATCTATTTTAATATATTTCTAAAATCATTTATAGAGATGAGTTGTATATGTAAAAATTTCGGTTTTGTGTGGATGCCACAGCTCTACGTGGAGCCCCGGATTTTCTCAAATAAGATGTGCACGTTTTATAATTGATAAATTTTATGTAAAGAACATTTCAAAATTCGATAGAAAGACGCAACTCATTGCATAATGAATTATAGAAGAGAATATTGTATGTCTTTGATGAAAATGACAGATGCTTGCATTACCACGAAATGATGGGCCGATCGATATGTGGGTGTCCTAAAAATTAAAGGGATATATAATTGGACTTTTGTGAATTAAAACGTTTATTATTGAATATATATTCAAAATTAAAATTATTTTATTCCCCCAACAAAAGTTTAATATTAGATATATCTCCATCCAAACTTAAAATGTCTCTCATATTTCTCCAAATTCTTTTATATAATATGACTTCTTCTATATTTGAAGCGTTTTTTTTTTTTTATGAGATTCCACTGTCTTAATTTTTAAATCAATTTTTTTTATTTTTATGGTTTGAAATTACTATTATTTAATATTAGTTCCATACATATTCTTTGTTTAAATTTATTACATGTTGATCTTACTTTAAAAAAATATTTTCTTTCTACAATAGATGCTTCTCTTCTTAGGCTGTCAAGGATATATGAAAACTTAAGAAAGATGAAGCAGGAGTAAAATAGTAATTTAAAACTTATTCACATATTATCATGGATTAATTTATTTTAGCAACTATTAACAGGTTAATTCAAATGATGAGAAATGTGAGATATTTTGAATTTTGGAATTTTGATGGATATGTATTTAGTAATAATATTTGGTGACATTTTAATAACATTTTTTTATAGAAGTGGGAAAAGGCACCAATTTCATTTAAAAAAATCAACAGAGTCTAAGTTGGATATCCAACAACCCAAAATTTTTATTAATATTAAAAAAACAAAAAATTTAA
Organism: Carex parvula; assembly: GCA_025461045.1. NCBI lineage: Eukaryota > Viridiplantae > Streptophyta > Magnoliopsida > Poales > Cyperaceae > Carex > Carex parvula. Next base: position 16,142 of record JAJGRW010000749.1, read on the forward strand.
CAATCTGCATTCTTTTGCTGAAGAATTCCAAATATGTTCAAACCGGAAAATTATTCTCCGGGTCCAGGCTTTCTTTCCGGAGATTGATACTCCGGTTTCAGACAATCTAATAATTCTCTAAATCTGCGGTTCCGGAATTTTTTTTTCCGAATTTGGGCTTTTCTGGCGAATTATTTTTATCTACTTGAATTTGTTGGTGAATTGTTTGTTTTTGTAGTTATTTATGCATATCATTTATTCAAACAAATTTCATATTTAACCCTATAAGCGTTTCAGCTATAAATTAACAAATTAAATAATTTACAATTAAAATAATAAAAAAACTTATAAAAATCCGAAATGACCTAATCTCTCCCTTTTCTTCCTCTTTTTTAATTCTCTTCCTCTTCCTCTTCTTTCTTTTCTTTCTCTTTTTTCTCTCTTTTTCTCACTTCTTTCTCTCTCTTATCTTGTGCCGAGATCCAGATTTTATAAAATAAAATTCTCTTTTCGGAAAATAATTTTCCAAACTGCAGATCCGGAGAATTATTCTCCGGAAAAGGTTGCCTGGAACCGGAGAATTATTCTCCAGAAAGAAAGCCTGAATCCGGAGAATAATTCTCCGATTTTGACAGATTTGAAATTCCTCAGCAAAAAGGGGCAAATTGTTAAAAAAAAAAATTTAATATTAATAAGAATATCGGTCAAACAACCGGTACCATTTACACAAAAAAAATAAAAATAATAAGCGATAAAGCTTACTTAGAATATCCTGTCCTTACTCCTTAGAGAGTACCTATTACAAACAAAAAGACAGAACTTAAAACAATTCACAAAATATAGCAATTACTAAAGTGTTCATCGTTGAAAACATTTTAGAAGGCATCACCCTTGCCATGTCTTTTCCAAGTCCAAGGAGCTAGAGCTACTGTTCTCCTACCAGCAGTGCCTCTTTCCGTGTATCTATATATAACTTATGCTGGAAGATCATTAACATTATTAGACAATGTGTAACTGACTTTTTTCTAATTAATGAAATATCGCCTACAAATTTTCGATCAAAAAAAAAAATCATTAGACAAGATTAAAAAGAGCTCCACTTATCATCACTTCTGACTTTGCATCATAAAACAGCTAGTGAATTAATCTGAGAGACTAAAGTTCTTAAAGAGCTACATTTTGTTGAAAGCTAGAATACTGTACATTTCTTACTAAACCATATGCACCGAAGCAGTGCACCTCTCATAATATCTAGTATCTAGCAATAACTTATTCTTTGAAGGGATATGAACATATAGAGTCGTAGTTCTAGTACGCGAATAACAATAAAAAACATGGTCGAAATGAAGTGGTAGAGATGTGGAATTCATATCCTCAGCATTAATTAACGCACCTTGGAGTATAGATCCGACCCGTTCCTTCATCTTAATACGGCTTTTAAAAAGATCCCGTACATAACATGCATAGACAGAATTGGTCCGGATTCTAATCAGACGAATTCACATCACCCCGGTACCGTAATAGGGAATCTTTTACAATTACTTGATCTGGATTGTTCCTTTTAACTTGGCACAAATCTAAAAGCCCAATAATACTGCCCCCTCCGTCAGCCCAAATTCCAAACCGGCTGGGAATTAATCTCAAACAGTAAAGTGAAGGGAATCTTTTACGGTACCAGGGAGGATATTTGCTCTCCACGTTCTGGAACTAAACTCAAACGGTGCATTAATTTTAGAAGGAACATCATGCTACTTAATTTAAATTCAGAATTAGATTTGCCTTTTCGGTTCATTGCTAAAACATTTACAAAATAAAAAATAAACATAACTCCAACGAAATCAAAAGACAATGAGAAGCCCATACATGTATAAATTGCAACGAAACAATCATTATATAGACATATATATGGTAACCTCTTCTCCATCAGATACAATATAGTACATCTTAATTCCCATACATATCGATCCGAACCGCTACTTATCAAGTATAATAATTCTATTGAGACATATGGTAACCTATTCTGCATCATAATACAATATAGTACATCTTAATTTCCCATACATATCGATCTGATCCGCTACTTATCAGGCATAATATCATTGGCAAGTCTAAGCATGTTTTGGTACTCCTAAACACGGAATATCATGACGTGTTGTGCCAATACATGCAGGGGCAGACCCACTAACCGAGTATGGGGGTCAATTGACTTCCATTTTTTCACTTTTTTTTTTATTTATACATGAATTTCTATGTAAATTAGAGTAAAATGTTACGGATACCGTAAAATGGACCCCCATTCAGAGCACAAAAATGTTATATGATTGACCCCTATACTTTAAAAGTCTGGCTCTGCTCCTGAATACATGTGTCCGAAATTAGTACTATTTGGGACAACACACACAACAGTTGTAATTATATAAAGTATCGTACCATCACGACACAACATTTATATATACCAGACACGCATTGGCACGAGACTTAACACAACACGACATTTTTACAATTCACCACGCAGTACTTGCAAAATTTTATTTCCTTTCTAAAAAAGATCAATATTTGATATTATTTATATGCATTATAAAAATAAATTATTTTTAAATAATATTCGTAGACCTCGGTCAGCATATTGCATCATGATTTCGTTACATAGTTTATTTGAGGTGTATGAATTAGTAGTATATTATGATAAATCTCAACATTTAACATTTCGAGACTCATTGAAACAACTTCCTGGGATTCTTAATAAGCTTGCAGCTAATCTTTGCCCTGAACTGGGTCATTCTCAGTGGGTTGGCTCGATGGACTAAGAAAAATGGTGTTTTGACAAGGTGTTTATTTGAGGTGTTTGGTGGATTATGTAATAGTTTCTTTGAGGTGTATGGTGGATTATGTAAAATTCTAAATCAAGGGATAGAGCCGTAGAGGGTGGAGCAAAAAGATCCGGATAAACAACTTTAAGTAATTGAATATTATCTGAATCTTGACTAACGCAGAAAAAGGAGGCCGTCTTGACAAGAACTGATGTGGCGCTGAGGCTGCATTGTTTCAATTGACAGGGTAGCTTGTCTGCATTAATTGTCAGAACCACATATTTTTAGTTATACAATATGATTCATTATGTGGCTCTCTACGCGACTACGCCCAATCAAGCTCAGTACATGGTGGACACGACGACACGTGGACACCACTTGCAATTTATTAGAGAAAATTAATGAAAAAAACAGGTACTTATACATAGCAACGCAGATCAACACGATGACACGTGGACACCACTTGCAATTCACTTTTAGAGACCATGAGTTCCATGACCAACACAAAGAAGCATTTTTTTCCAATAGAATCTCCCATGTCCGGTCTTTTGCTTGATTTTTTTTATTACTTTAACAAAAAGTTCTGTCGTTTGCTTCCCGTGATCATCTATTCAAAACATGCGCATCGAAGTGGAACACAAAATATTTTTCATACTTTACTGTCACGGGTTAACTTAGGTAACAGTCCATTCATTCCTGTGCATATCAAGCGGCACTGTGCACTGTTTAGCAGAAAACACGTGACAGGGCTTGACAAGTTGCCAGTTCGGCCGTATCAGAGAAAAATTATCGGCAAAGCAAGGAACCGAAACGTCCTTCGATATAGGTCGCCACGTGTCAATGTATGTATGGATACACGCATACAGCACTGTTTTCACGTCTGACTGGTCTGATTTTTTCTTTTGTTTCTTTTGTTTCTTTTCATATTTCGGTTATTTTAAACTTCAGAAATCATAATTTGGGATAGTTTCCCTGATTTTCCATCATTACATTTCATGTTTTTTTATCATTCCCAAATTTCTAGCATCTTAAGAATTACCGACATTTTTATTAATATCCAAAGTTTAATAGGAATATACAGATTTGTCCATAACCCCTGGGGGTTTCGAAAAATGTCTATACCGGCCAGAATCTGGCCGGTTTTCTTCTTTTCCAAAAACCGGCCAGAATTTGACCGGTTTGTGTCTTTTTTTTTTTTTTTAGAGACACTATGAAGAGCAAGATAATGAAATCTAACACTGAAAATTTGATTTTTTTTGTTTAAATTATTTGTTAGATTACTTTTTATGATGTATATATAATTAGTATATTTATACTAAAATACGCTAAATTATTTGAAATTATATTTAATTACACTATATTACATTAAATTACGCTAAATTATGTTAATTACGTTAAAATACTGTAAACCCTAAACCCTAAACCTGACACAGTGTACTACTACCGCTACAGAAGGGTCGGAGAAGAGTTTAGCTTCAAAACAGCCCCTGCTTCGCTTCCTGTTGAGTTTGTCATAGCTGGTTGGTATTCTCCTTCAAGCATATTTTTATTCCACTTATGTTCTTGTGAGAATTTCAGTTATTCCATTTGAGAAGAGTTCCTAAAGCCATTCTTAATTATCATGTGAAAGAAGGGATAAGAAGCTGCTATTTTAAACAATACGAACAATACATAACACCATTTGTCGAGTTGACTGCCAACTTCATAAATTAAGGCCTCGTATTATGCGGTTTAAGAAGATTAACTCTAATAGACCTACTCAGCCAGGAGCGCAAGCAAGCTTAGCGCAGTGATGCCAGCTCTACGGAAAGACACAGGTTCGATTCTCATGAAAAACATATAAAAAGATAATAAATAGGATGTAACGGCCCTTTAATAAAAGAAAATAAATAAATAACGGGCCTACTCAGGAAAGGAAATATTGAAATCTTCTTAATTCTATTAAACTGTTGGGCTTGCATTCCATCTTTGTTAATACCAAAGTTTAGCCCGGCCCAATCCGGGAAAGAAGTTTCTCTTGGTGCGGCCGCTTCTCTCCTCCGTTCATGGCGCACCAGGATAGAAGGGGTGAGATGTGATCGATCAGGAGGAAGAATAAAAAGAGAAGTGAACAGCGTTGCTAGAGGTTGAACTCATGCTGCAATGAGTGGTATTACATAGGACTTATTGTGGGGACCTTGCAGTTCCTTCTTCTATCTCTGTTTTATGCGCACAAGGTGTTTGAAGAAAGACCTCAATGACAGTTTTGTTGTTAGTGTACCAGTGCTGAACATTAGTAGTAGGAAATAATGTTATGTTGCTACCATCTTAGATTTTGCATGTGGTCTTGTAGGTGATCTAGGACAAACTGAGTGGACAAAGTCAACACTAGCGCACATCAGTAAGTTGGACTATGACATGCTTCTCATGCCAGGCGAGGCGACCTTTCATATGCTGATAAAGACCAACCATTGTGGGACTCATTCGGCCGTACAATGCAGCCCAGTGCAAGCACCTGACCCTGGATGGTAGTCGAGGGAAATCACGAAGTTGAGGAGTCTCCGGGCAAGCATATTGTATCGGATATATGGATAATCTTCTTTACTGGGAACTTGACATCCTGAATTTAGTCAAGAGTTTTCTTAGGGATGCTGGTTTGCAGTTGCTTAATTAGACCATTTGACTTCAATATAAGCCAAAAGCACCACAAGATTAATCATAATTGATCATGTCTTCAATTGTGTCATGACTTAAATTTAAATTTAATATTGTCGTTAGACATATCATGTTAGATATGGTCCTATGGAGCTAACCTTCTTATTTAGCAAGAAAAAAGTTAGTTGAATCTCTCATCAAGCCTATTAAAGGCAGCCCGGGCCATCGAATTATAGTGCTGTACTAAAATATTGAGTTAAACAAAATGAGCAATCCGTTACAACAAAAAGTTATATTAACAAAACTTAATTTTGGGATTTTTTTTGAGAAACCAATAAGGGTCTAGCCCTCATCATTTTGGATTTGGACAAGATGATTGAACTTTGAAACAAAACAAAAAAAAAATCAAATTCTTTCTCAAATGCTCATGAAAAGGTACAAGAAAAACAATTAGATCCCTTGATGCTTATACCTCTGTAAATCAACTTGATATATTTGGTCCAGCCCAAGTTTTGCATAAATTTAGGAAGCACACAAGGTAAGCTATGATGTATCCAAGTTTGCATAACATTAGGAAAAAATTGAGGTGATCTGATTTGGTACGGATACATATCCATATTTTGTTCCAGACACGGATCTATAATTAAGCAGAAAATAGATGTGTCCCGGTATACATAACCATCGGTGATGAAGGAAACCGAGAAGGCCTTGCTAACAAGTAAGATTATGAGTTTCATGTCTAAGCTTGTTCAATTTCCATTAAAATTAAAAGACCAGTTAGTTAACATGCTTATATATCTGAATTGGGGATGAAGGTTTAATGCCGACCACAAGTATGCAAAATTTTCATTGTTCCGTGAAGCAAGCTTTGGATATAGCCGGTTGCAGGTTATTGATGGTAAGAACACAAGCTGGTCATGGCACAGAAACGATGACTCAGGTGCCACGGTGCGAGATGAGGTGCAGTTCGAGAGCCATAGTTCGTCAAGTGCATGTCATCATGATAAAACCAAAATTAAGGATGAGCTGTAGATCTTTTTAGATAATGAAACAAGTGCAGATGCTTCTCTTTGTAATGCTTTTATTTGAATTTTTCTTATTTTTCTTTTTACTAAGATTGCTTTACAATATGAGAAAAACAAGAAACAATAGCACAATCGCAATAAATTTCTTTGAGAATCTCAGTATTCAGATTCACATGCATGCCAAAAAAGACAAAAAAAGAAATGCGGAGCTACAACACCGTCAGAAAATAATTAATAAAATGAGAATCCACGTTCATTTATTCTAAAATTTTCTAGCTTATTTCTATTACAAGTCACTAGAAAATGGACCCCAATAGTACTGAAAGCAGGCCGCCTAAATAATCAAAGCGTATTGGGCATACCAATCATCGACTACTAACATGAATGTGAAGAGAAATTTGGAAATTGGAAGAGAGAATCTGAAATGATTATAAGAATCGGAACACTATCAATGGAAACACTTATGCATCACGCTATATATTTATGGCGTCCCAAAATATGGCTTTGGGACGCAATTAGAAATTTAGAACCTAACAGCATGTCCAACACGTTTACTCAATTACCATTGACAATTCTTTCTTTCACTGCTTTTTAAAAACGATGTCCCTGATTTGGGGATTCTTTCTCATAGCAGCACCAATCTTGAACTGACAAAGTAAAGAAGTAACAAGTACGATAATGCAAGAAGAAATTTGATTTTATGATGTAAATGCAAATCAGAATGCGAAAAGTATTTCAGCCTAATTTTTCTATGATTATACTGGTTCCAAAGTTTGAAAAGTTATAATGAATCTTCAGAACCAAGAAGATGACAAAGACACACACCTAAATATAAGAGGCTTAAGGATGCAATGCTTACACCAACAATGCTGCTTCAATATTGATATGTTTTACTCTTTAAACCTTAATTTTTTTTTTAGTAAAGATTGGAGGTTAAGTCATCCGACTATTAAATATTTTTGTTATTACAACAAATAATTTTTTTCATCCGGATTTCGAATTCATGACCTCTTACATGGAGACCATGTGCCTTTGTCCCTTGACCGAAGGCTAGTTTTCTAAACGGTAATTTTGTAGTCGTGTAATTTAAATATGACGGTAATAACAAGTTGACATCCTTTTGAGCAGGGTTAACCATATATCACTCTCTAATATTCAACACCTTGAATTTGTCTTGTATATGCTTACAATTACACAACGGATGAGTCCACTTTCAAAGAAGCACAACAAATTTCAACACCAAATTCAACATAATTTTATTAACAATTGGAATGAGCAATTATTTTTATTATAATATATTTGTGGAAATATACGAGAACAAAAAGGTGGCTCAAATCTAGGGCTGTAAATGAACCGAGTTTGATCGAGTTACTCTCAACTTGTGCTCAGTTCATTTAGTTAATGAGCGAGTCAACTCGAGTTGGGATGACAATAACGAGCTGTAAATCTAACTCGAGTTCAGCTCATTACCAACTCGAATTGGCTCACAACTCGTTTAACCAGTCAATTTTATTAGTTATAGTTATATACTAGTAAGAGTTTATCTAAACACAAAACAATTCAAATAGCTTAGTAAGAGTTTATATAAACACAAATAATTCAAACATAATTAACAAGACAACTAACAAAACAAACAATCCAAACATCAGGTTATGAGTCATTTAGAAGGACATGAGATTTATTGTGTTGAATTTTGTGTAACTCGAGTTGTTATTGAGCGAGTTGGGGTATGCTCAAACTCAGCTTATTTATTATACGAGTTAGCCAATAACTCGAGTTATAAATGAGCGAGGTCAAGCGAGGAAGTTATGAGCGAGTTACGAATTTAAGCAATTTTGTACAGCCTTACTCAGATCACTATCATAGAAGAAGTCGGTAAGTTTGAAGAAAAAAAATAAAAATAAAAGTATGTCGGTAAGTTATCATTATCTGCGTCATCACCATCGATCAAAGCCAATATATTTGAACCTGACAAAACAAGCCGGCCCCTTCCAGGTCTTAACCACACGTCAAAATTACCAGCCTGCCCCTAAGTACTCTGATTTCTACAATCTGAACAGTTGACACCAGACGTTGGAGTCGGATTCTGATTCAGTTTCAGATTCTAGTTCTTTATTATGTTTTGAAATCCACCCCTTACGTACAACATTGCCAGTTGACTTTTTAGCATATCCAGTTTCCAGAAGCATAATCACAGAATATGCTTTTACAGTTTACACTATAAGCCATTACAAAACTAATTTAAGGAGATGCGTCAGCTGAATCATCTCCAAAAGTCAGATACCCGTCATGGGCGAAGGTGGCAGCATACAACAGGCTAGGCAGTTGCCTATCATGGGGGGAAAAAAATTGAAGCAGGTTTAAAAACGAATCTTGTCTACTTCTAAAAATTAAATCTACCTACCTCTAGTCCAGCTCAATTAAAGTCTATTCATAATTTTTAATTAGTGCTACCCGCTACCTTTCTAAATCCAAACCCACTAACTTAACCAACCCGCGAGTCTGCTACCCACCTAATTTCTAAATACCGGAGATACAGAGAGGCGATTGAGGCATTGCGCAGAAGAAAAAGTAGCAAGGTGCGGAGGAGAAAAAGGAGCGCACGCAAAGGAGATAGCCTTTGCCCAGCCGACACCGTGAGCCCGTGACTGGTACGGTACCGCCTCTTTGCTCGTAACCCTAAATTTTTTTTAAATTAGATAATAATAGAGTTTAGCATGTATAATTTGTATATTCATAAATGGCTTGATCTAACTGGAGTTTAGCGAAGCTCAAAGACAACCCTAATTTTCACATTCATGAATGGCAGTGGGCCCGTGACTGGTACTGGTACGCTCTTGAACTGTATACCAATTTCATGTATAATTTGCACATTCATGAATGGCTTGATCTAAATTGAGTTTAGAAAAGCTCAAAGATAACCTAATCAAGAAATTATTCTAGTTTGTTGTGTTTTTCAAATAGAAACGATGATAATGTTTGCAAAGGAAATAGATGAGAAAAAAAAATAGAGAAGAGAGCTTAGATATGAATTAACTTCAAATTAGTTGTTTACAATGAATAAAAATATCTATTTTACAAAAGAAGAATAGATTTTGTTCTTTTTTATCATCTAGTCTAAATTATAGATGAGTTATTAATTAGAGAACCATATGAAAAATATCCAATTTATTGTAATATTTTTGTGGCTCTGTTGTTTAATTTAAATTTGACACTGATTTGTGATATGTAAAAAAATATTTGTTATAAATATTTGACTGAGTTCAAATCTTTGATGTTCATTATTATTATCTTGACTTCTTATTTATTTTAATTGATGTTGTAATTTTTGTTATGTTTAATTTTTTTTTGCAACATATATGTTCTCATATTTAGTTGTACTATAAATATTTTTGTCTACTTGACAAAAAGTCTAATTTGGCCACTGGATACCATTGATTAAAAATCAACAGAAAATAAAAATTTGGAAAAATAAACAGTAAGAGTGCATCTGTTAAACCAATATATTAAGGCAATCACATTTTTTTCATTTTTAGCGGTTAAAATTATGAAATTTATAATACCACTTTAATAAAGAGTCTGGCGTATATATAACATCGGTGTCATATGACACCAACTCCAATTTTTTTCTATCAAAATAATTTCAAAATTTATTGGATTTACTTCAAAAGACGAATCCAAACTGTTCAAACAGATTTACTGTATAGGTGATGCGTTTACATGTAAAATTTCTATTTCATTGAGTTATTTTAGTACCAAGTCAAACAATAAAAAATATTGAGAATGAAGGCATTAATATTAACTTAAAAACTCTCATATTTTACTGCTTGACTTGATACTAAGTAAATTCAAAAAAATTATAAATTGCATGTAAACGCACAACTAATGAAAGATCGATTTGAACGTTTTGAGTTTGTCATTTGAAGTGGCTTCGATAGGTTTTGTCATACTAGCAGCACTATTTAATAAATGTAACATGGTGTGCTCTCTTAATAGATGATTGGCCCCTAATATTTGCAACACAGATTTATTTGCTTCAATCCACACAATATTGATATAATATGTTCGAATTAATTGAAATATCCTCTAAATATATTTTCAAATACAATCATTTTATATCACTGGTTTCTCCATATATACTTTCAAACCTATGAGTCTTAATTCATTTGTTTTTCTATTAATTATGATTTTTTCGAGAAAAGTAAATGCGGGTGTTTCTAAGAAGAATAATGTCCAATTCCAAATGGAAAAAATGTTTTATTAATCTCTGCCGACATTTTTATTAATATCCAAAGTTTAATACAAATTATTAATTATGCCCAGACTTCCAAACTTTTGCTAAAAATACCCAAACCGGCTAGAAAATGACCGGTTTACTCCCCCCCTAAACCGGCCATTTTCTGGCCGGTTTACTCTTTTTTTTTTTTTTTTAACCCGCATTATTCAACTTCTAGATATTAATAAAAATGTCGGGTATTAGTCCATAGAAAAATTTGCCATAAAACAATATAGCACATATACTCTTATAACTACATGATATACGGCATTCTATAATTTACGACTTACGATTT